>PVJS01001136.1:0-80892 GCA_004027185.1 Glis glis | reverse complement strand
ATAGCTATGCGTAATGTGTTCGAGGGACTGAAGTTCAACTTCAACATTCCCGCCCATGGCCATATCCCATGGGGCTAGTGACAGTGGCTCCTTTCTGAAGATTGTATCTGGGGAACCCCACACTGCCCGAGAGCATTTCTGGTGGGAAGAAGGAAGCTGTCTGCCCACGTGTGTGGCCCGTGGGGGGAGAGCTGGGAGAGCACCCCATCTAGAAGTAGCTCCAGAATGGAGGGCAGTATCCAGCCTGGCACAGGACCGAGTCCTGCCGCTTAGGAAGGGGCAACCTCCTGGCCTCAGCCTCGGCCTCCAACTTAGTCTCCTGGTTCTTTCCTTTCTGGGCAACAGGGCTCCCTGTGCCGCTGGCCATCTGGCTGGTGGCTGGCTGACTGTCCTGTCCCAAATGATTACTTCAACAGCTTGGTTCACAAAAGCAGAAAAGTGAGACCACTATTGACTCTGTTGGTTCAACTGAAATGTGTCGGGGACAGAAGCCACTGCCCCAAGAATCACTTGTATTCCTACCCTGAATGATTGGGGCCTGGGCAGGCCTGGGAGTGGCACCCCGTGTCCATGCCCAAGATGTACCCACAGGCAGAAGGGCAGTGACGCTTGAGTCCCCTCCTCGTGGGGCTGTTTTCCCTGAGATGAGCGAGGCGTGCCCAAGTGGTCAGATCTAGAGTGAGGGCATCAGGTGGGGGACACAGCCATGCTCTCTGAGGATGGAGCAGCCCAGCACGCCCGACATACCAAGTTCAGGTAGAGACGACGGGAATGCTTTGTGGGAAAAGGTTCTTTCGGTAGATGGCGGTTTGGAACAGATTTTTAAAATGCCAAATGAGTCAATAGGAAATAAGCAAAATTCTTATGCGGCTTTCCTCTATGACAACAATGTTCTCTCTGCACAAGAAGAGCCTCATAGATTAAAGGAGGCACAGACCAAAGTGAGCGCGTGGAGTTTTTAGTCGTACGTGTTACCAGGAAACGTGCAGGACGTGTGACCCCAGCCGCTGCACCCTGAATGCGTGTTTCCCAGCCTGCCTGATGGCTGCCTCGGAGGCTCCAGAGCTGCTTCTTTAAAATGCAACATCCAGGCCTCCCCAGATTAGCCCGTCCCCCCCGGGGAGGCCAGACCCCTGCATGTTGGACACATTCCCCTAGTGCCTCACTTGTTAAAACCAACCAGTGAGAGCTCTGTATTGGATACTGACTGTTGCTGAGCCACGTACCCAAACCGCAGGAGCTTCAAATGTCAGTAACTGGCTGGGCGTGGTGACGCATGCCTGTAATCCCGGTACTTAGGAGGCTGAGGAGGATCCCAGGTTTGAGGTCAGCCTCAACAATTTAGCAAAGCCCTCAGCAACTTAGTGAGACCCTGTTTCAAAATAAAAGATAAAATAGGGCTGGGGGTGTAGCTCAGAGGCAGAATATCCCTGGGTTCAATCCCCAGTACCAAAAGAAAATGTCAACAACTGTTTGCCACTTCTGTGGGTCAGGAATTCTGGAGCATGGTGGTTCCGACTCGGAGTCTCTCATGAGATCTCTGTGGTGATGTTGGCCAGGGCTGCAGCCATCTGAAGGTCTGATCCTGGCCGTGCTCCCTTTCCAAGATGACTCACTCACAGCCCTTGGCCGGAGACCCTTATCCCTGCCGCAGGGCTCTCTCCAGGGGCCGATGGAGAGTACACACCCAGCAGCCAGCTTCCTCCATACCCAGTGGTCCACGAGAGGCCCACGTGCAGGAAGCAATGACTCCCATGTCCTAGGCTTGAGGTCATTGTGTTCCTAGTACCCTCCAGGGCACACAGTTTTCAGTGTCGGGGACGGCAGAAGAGACCACTGGGTGCCACCTTAGAGGCCGATGGCCTCTTCCTCAGAAGGAAGGATTAGGACAAAACGAGTTGAGGCAGGAACACCTTTACATATCCATCTCCAGGCAAACAGAAGCGTGCCCGTGTGAGCCAGGAGCATGAGCTAACTGAGCCCTGCGTGCTGAGCCCGCTCTGACACAATGGGTGTGCAAGGTCTGTTTCCAGCAGCTGTCCTGTGCTTCCAGGTCTAAAAGGATTCTTTGGAGAGAAAGGAGCAGAGGGCGAAGTTGGTTTCCCTGGGATAACAGGCATGACTGGAACCCAAGGCCCACCTGGACCTAAAGGACAGACAGGTAAAATCCCCCGCTGTCACACAGTCCCCAAGCATGTGTCCTCCGAGACCCCGAACCTTTAAAGCAGCCACCTGGCTGTTTCCATCTCAGCTACAGTCAACTCCAGGAAATGTGTCTTACATGTGGCCCATTTACCCAGCTCTGCCTGGGGACCGATAGTATGGAGAGAAACAGCCACGGGTGGTGGGGACCCCTCAGCGACAGGCGGTACGCAGGACCCAGGAGAGGCGTCTCTGGGGCAAGGCTCTGTCTCTGTGTAGAAACAGCCTGGTCTGTTTTCAAGGGTCTTTTGCCTGTTTTGTGGCTTCCTCTCTGCACTCTGAAGGCGTGCCTCCGAGGGCCTCAGCCAGTGGAGACAGCAGGCAGGAGCTGGTGTCCTGCTCTGCCGTCACCGCCGCCTTCCTTCTGTTTCCCCAGCGCCCGCAAACTCTGAGGGGCTAAGCCGTCTGGGCCTTGCTTCGCGGCTGATCTGCAGGCCATTTTCTCGTTGGCAAGGCTGAGCTAGTCTTGTTAACTTCTGGTGTCTCTGAGCACGTCATCTCCAGGAGGACGGCCCCTAGTTTCTTGGGCAGTGTGGAACTGCAGGGTCCTCAGCTGCTCTCCTGAGTCCCTTCCCCCTCCTGCCAGGACTGTGCTGAGAGCAGCCAGGGAGGTCTCTCTCCCCAGGTCTCCAGGGGCTCCTGTGTGGTGAGACTTAACCATATGCTTCCCCCCAGGCTTCCCAGGGCTAACAGGACTGCAGGGGCCACAGGGAGAGCCAGGGCGGATCGGAGTACCCGGCGACAGAGGAGAGTATGGCTGGCCAGGGACACCAGGCTTGCCAGGTAAGACGGTTCCTTCCTTTGCAGAGATGCGAGGGGCCCACAATCACTCAACTTGGCAGGGGCCCACGACACCACATGGTGTCACAACAGATAAAAATGTGTCTGAATCGTTATCCCAGCCAGAGCCCACTGGGCTGTCCTACTGTGCAGGAATAACCATGTACCGACTCCTTGCAGGTTTTCCGGGAATCCGAGGGATCAGTGGACTGCATGGTCTGCCAGGCACCAAAGGCTCACGGGGGTCCCCAGGTATGTGGGGGGAGGGGTGCCCCAGGTACATGGTGCTGTCCCAGCCCAGCTACACCCAGTGGCATTAGGGGGGAGTCTGGGCAGGGTCTGACATCTGTTAGTTGTTTTCTTTACAATTTAGAAAAGTTATCCCTATTCAGTGAGGAAAACTTTGAAAAAAAAATACATTTAAACAAGGGGAAAAAAAACCAGGCATGGTGGCACACACCTGTAATCCCAGTACTTGAGAGGCTGAGACAGAAAGCTTGCAGGTTCGAGGGCAGCCTTAGCAACTTATCAAGGCCCTCAGCAACTTAATGAGACCCTGTCTCAAAATAAAATAGGAGCCAGGTGGTGTCGCATGCCTGTAATTCCAGTACTTGTGAGGCTGAGATGGGAGGATTGAGATGGGAGATTGAGGCCACCCTCAGCAATTTAACAAGGTTCTCCACAACTTAGCAAGACTCTGTTTCCAAATAAAAAATAAAATAGGGCTGGGGGTCTAGCTCAGAGGTTCAATCTCCAGTTGCACCAAAAAAAGAGAAAGAGAAAGAAAATCACCTGTAATTCCATGCTGCTTATAAAAAGTAAAAAAAAAAAAAAAGCCGGGTGTGGTGGCGCACGCTTGTAATCCCAGTACTTTAAGAGGCAGAGACCGGAGGATCTGGGTTCGCGGCCGGATTCTCAGCTCTCTCTCTCTCTCTCTGTCTCTCTCTGTCTCTCTCTCTCTCTCTCTCTCTCTCTCCTTAGTGAGGCCCTCCGCAACTTCGTGAGACCCGGTTTCAAAATAAAGTATAAAAAATAGGGCCGGGGGCGTAGCGCGGAGGTAGAACGCCCCTGCATTCAATCCCCGGTACCGCAAAAAAAAATTAATAAAAAATAAAGAGTAAAAAAAAAAAAGTACTTATACTGGTGCATACTAATTGGACATCATAGTGAGATTCACAGTGATACAATAATCTCTTTATAGTTGCTTTATGTCACCAAATATTTATCTGTCTGCAGGTGAATTTGCATGTGTATTTATACATAAATTCATCTATATGCAGGTGGATTTGCATATGTCTTTCTACATAAATTCACACGCTCTGCTCGGGTTAGTGTTTCAGTTCCAGTTTCAATGGGCAAGTGAAGGGAAATGACCAAGTTATGTCTCTGTTTCCTGCCACCAGCTGTTTTGAGCACTTGCTACGTGGACAGGGAAGATCTTAAGTAGTGTTTCACTTTCAGAACGTGGCATGGAGAGCAGCCACCAGGAGCCAGGAGGCCTGGGACGGTCCCAGCTGCACAGCTGAATTCATGCTCCCATGAATTCAGACCTTGTGTAGGGCCTCAGCTTTCCTATCTCTAAAGTGAGGGCTCCGCTCTGTGCCCTCCGAGATCCCTCTGAGTCTCGGATCTGTAACCCTGAGGCCAGAGCAAGGTGGACTGGCCTGTTTCTGGACTTCTGAGTCACACCGACTGTCCTTTCACTTGGGAAAGTCGCCTCTGCACCCTTGGAACACACTGCCATCAGCTGCTATTTTAATTCTTCCATAGGTGCTGACATGCCTGGAGACCCAGGCTTCCCAGGCCCCACTGGGGACAGGGGTGACCCAGGAGAGGCCAATACGCTTCCAGGCCCCACGGGAGTCCCCGGACGGAAAGGAGAACAGGGAATTCCAGGTGAGGCTGCACATTGCCCTGCGTGCGTCGCAGTCCCCGTGAGCGGGGTCCGCCGGCCCAAGCGCCGAGGCTGGTCCTCGGAAGGTCTTGCTGCAGACCTCTTGGCTAGGCGTCTGTCGCCTACACTCTTGTCTAGTGTACCTTGTTCCTTGGTGTTGGTTCATTGTCCACCCTTCCCACATGGTGAAGGACAAGCTCCTAGCCTGGTACCTCTCCATCCTCCATGCACCCCTGGGGTCCAAGACAGTGCGGACAGCAATATCAGCATGACCACAGGCCTCGTTCTGACCCCTTCCGTCCATCATGGTGCCAACGGAGCCACCCACGAGTGGCAGTGTTAGAGCTGGGGGACTCTGCCACACCTGGGCTGACCTCTCTGAGCACAGTCCTGCAAGCCCCTCACTGAGCTCCTCGGGACGAGCACTGCTGGCGGGAGAGGATCGCACAGGCCCTCCCTCCCCAGGATGCTCCTTCCTGAGGATAGTTTGGCTTACTGTCCCCCCTTCCAAGATGGCTCTGGCCCACCCGAGATGACATCGTGGGAGGAAAAGACCCGCCAGTTGCTGGTCCTAAGAATCACTTGTTCCCTTTTCCTCCTAAGGGGAGCGAGGCCCGGCTGGGAGTCCAGGACTGCAGGGGTTCCCCGGCGTCACCCCCCCTTCCAACATCTCTGGGTTACCTGGTGACGTGGGGGCACCAGGGATATTTGGTCTGGAAGGTAAGCAGGGTGCAACATATTTGGGGGGGGGCGCATCTCTGGGAGTGGGAGCTAGCAATGGCTCTCTCGGCTGGGTAGAACACACGTCCATTTCACTCCATGTCCAGTTACGGTGAAAGGCGCAGGCACCAGGTGGCCTGGCCTGTCTTATTCCATCACCTGCACAATATGGTCCCCAGGAAGCCAAGTGACGAGACATGTCCATCACTTGCCATAGGACCAGGTGGTCAGATTTCCTTGGACTCAGAAATACACAGTGGTTTCTCCTAAATCACTATGGTAGGCTTAGATATTTAATTTACATTCCCAACAACATACTACTTGTGTTTTGAAAAGCAATGGTGTTTAGATAAGGCTACTCATTGAACAATTATTGTGCATTGGTGCTCAAAGCAACATTATTCACAGTAGCCCAGAGGCAGAAGCAGCCCAGGCGCCAGACAGAGGAAGGAGTCAACAAAAGGCGGTATATACATACAGCGAAGTATTATTCAGCCTTAAAAAGGAAGGAATTTCTGATGCTCTACAACATGGTTAAGCCTTAAGGACATTACGCTCTGTGAAATAAGCCAGTCACAAAAATACAGTTACTGCATGATTCCACTTATGTGAGGTCCGCAGAGTAGTCAAATTCACAGAAGCAAGCCAGGCATAGCGGCGCACACCTATAATCCCAGCACTTGGGAGGCTGAGAAAGGAAGATCAGAGGTTTGAGCCCAGCTTCCCCAATTTAGTGAGACCTTGTTTCAACATAAAACATCAGAAGGGCTTGGAGTGCAGCTCAGAGGTGGAACACCCCTGAGTTCCATCCCCAGTACCAACAACAACAACAACAACAAAAAGAAAAAACAGAGCTGGGATGTAGCTCAGTGGTAGAGCGCTTCCCTGGCATACACAAGGCCTGGGTTCCATCCCCAGCACGTGACCTTCTGTCTGGCTGCCAGCCCTCCCGCAGTGAGTCCCCAGCACCCTGTCTGAACTCCCCTGTCTTGTGACTAATGCCCACAGGCTACCGAGGACCCCCAGGGCCACCGGGGCCTGCCGCTCCTCCCGGCAGCAAAGGAGATGACGGGAGTCCAGGAGCTTCAGGAACCCCAGGCACCAAAGGATGGGTCGGGGACCCAGGGCCCCAAGGCCGGCCTGGCGTATTCGGACTCCCGGGAGAGAAAGGTAACAGTTCCTACAGGAAGGGCCAGGGGCTTGGAGCCCTCCCAGGACCCACGCATTCTGACCATCCTGTTTGTGTTGCAGGACCCAGGGGTGACCCAGGATTCATGGGCAACACTGGAGCCACAGGGACTGTGGGCGACAGAGGCCCCAAGGGGCCCAAAGGAGACCAGGGATTCCCCGGTAAGAGGCACCTGCAGAGCATGGCAGCTCAGGCCACCTGTGCCCGGGCCAGGCCCAGGAACCTGTCCTCCACTCCGGACTGGGGGCCTCCTGAGGCGGATACGGAATCCTCCCCAGCTCGTAGCCCACTCTCGAGGGCAGCTGCCGCTGCTCCCAGGAAAGTGGGAGGAGAGTTTGGGTGGCGGGCCCGGAGTGCATCTCCGTTGAGTTAGTCTTGGACTCTTCTCTGGACCGTGACATTGTTCCAGGGGCTCCAGGATGAGTTCCAACGGGAAGAATCGGGATGAGTTCAAAGCAAGAAAGTCAGGCGGTTCTTGGATGTTGACGGGGCCTCTCTTTCCTTTGCAGGTGCCCCCGGTTCTGTGGGATCCCCAGGGATTGCAGGAATTCCTCAGAAGATTTCTGTCCAGCCGGGGACAATGGGTCCCGAAGGGAGGAGAGGGCCTCCTGGGGCACAGGGGGAGATGGGGCCCCAGGGCCCTCCAGGAGAACCAGGTAGGGTGCGGGGCTGGGGTACGTGGGCTGTGGGGCAGGGGCTCCTGTCCTGTGGGCCTTGCACCACCTCTGTCGTCTTTGGCCAGACGCCACTGTGCTGAGCGTTGCCATGGTTTCCAGTCACACTCACTCCCTTGGTGTCTTGCAGGTTTTCGAGGGGCTCCAGGGAAGGCCGGGCCCCAGGGAAGAGGCGGCGTGTCTGCTGTTCCAGGGTTCCGAGGAGACCAAGGACCCATGGGGCACCAGGGCCCTATTGGCCAGGAAGGTAGGTGATAAGCAACTAGAGGAGGAGGAAGGCGTGGAGCTTCTCTGAGGTTGCCTGAGGGTGTAACACAGAGCAAGGGCTGCAGGAAAGGGGCAGATGTATGCAGAGCAGAGCTGGAAGTCTGCCCAGCCCTGGCACACCTGCTATAGCTTCATGCCTGGGCACGCTCCTATGGCTGGCCGGACACCTGGCCTGGAGTGCCCAGCACACTCCACTTCCTTTCTGTGGGACACCTGATCACAAAGAGGCCAGTTGGCTCAAAAGTCAGGTTCCTGCGGCTCTTGCAGGCCTTGACAAGGAGCCCAGTTTAGTAGGAGCATTGTAGTGTCTCATTTTATTTCTTTCTTAAAATTCTTTGTACCTTGGCAGGATGGGATAGGCCAGAAATAAGAGCGATTTGGGCAAAAACAGTTCTTAGGATCTGTTCTAAACCACCTGAGCCCAATTTGAGCCACTGGCATGAGCAGCTATACTGAAATTGAATGCAGGGTATGCTGTCAGCGTCCAGATCCAAGGGAACAGAGGCCCCGCCTCCCTGGGCCCAACCCTCAGCTGGCCGACTGAGGACAGGTGTGGGGACCTGCATCTGAAAACAAGCTTGGACAAAGAGAGGGTGTCCCGGGCAGGAGACCCAGTCAGAGAGGGTGGCAGAGGAATATCCTAGGAGAAGGCGAGAGAGAGTGAATGTCCCTTGGAGGGACGGTGGGAAAGGACCCTCCAGGACAGCCGACTTCAGATATCCAAGGGTGTCATGCTTCATGCTGGGGACAGAGTAGACACTCTGCTGTGCTCCAGGGAAGAGTCAGGGCCCTGATGGAAGTTACAGGGAAGCAAGTTTCAGCTCTGCACAGGAAGAACATTCTAGCCCTGGGATGGCCAAGAGGGCCTCAAGATGCCTGTCCCAGCAGTGTCCAGCCCAGGGCGCTGCTGCTGGGTGGAGCATGTCCAGCTGCTGGGGCCGGGATGAACCAAGATGATTCCCCGACACTTCCACCCCAGGTGTCCTGGTTCTTCTTGCTCTGCACTCAGCATGCCCTGAAGGGAACAGTCCTGTGGCAACTGAGTTTCTAAGTCCTTTCTGCCCGTGTTCAGTACCATCATTATCATCAGTTCATGCTTACTACACTCAAAATCTCAGTCAGATCCTTCCCAAAAGGCTCTTGGTCTAAACAGACTGAGAGCCAGGCTCTGGGGAGAGGGAAGAGTGGCCGTTCTAGATGTTCCATGAACTGTCCTCTGCCCCGTGGGCCTGAGGGTCCGCGGGGCAGCTGAACAGCGGCTGCTTTCTCTTGGGCCCTAGGGGAACCAGGCCGCCCGGGAAGCCCAGGCCTGCCTGGCATGCCCGGCCGCAGCGTCAGCATCGGCTACCTCTTGGTGAAGCACAGCCAGACGGACCAGGAGCCCATGTGCCCCGTGGGCATGAACAAGCTCTGGAGCGGCTACAGCCTGCTGTACTTTGAGGGCCAGGAGAAAGCCCACAACCAGGACCTGGGTAGGTATCATGGCCCAGCCTGCTGTTCTTGGCCCTGGCTGTGGCCACGTCTGGATGGCCACCGTGAGACCCAGGAGCCCCAGGCTGAGCGGTCTCTCCTGACTGCAGCCCTGGCCACTGCATTCCGGGGCTCAGAAGAAGTGAAGATGGTTTGGGGGCAGAACTTTTTACCAACCTTCAACTCAGGAGCCCAGGGCAAGCCCCTTTTAACTCAGCATTGACTTGCGCAGGCCCACGCGAAGCTCTGGCCAGGCGCTGACCCCTCCACTGGAGGCCACCCGTTGCCTCGCCTCCTGCTTGGTTTGGGGGCTGGGGCTTGAGGGGCTGGACTGCTGCTCGGTCCCTCTGCACAGACCCCAGGAAAATGGGCACGTGACATGTGCGTGTACTTACTCGAGCATGCCTTTAAAAGACATGAGTGTGACTTCAAAGAATACAGAAAATGCAGCCGAGTGGAAGCGGGGGCGGCGCCTTAGCCTGCAGTCCCTGGGGGGAGGTCAGGAGGCCGGCAGTTCCCTCTGGCCGCAAGGGTCACACGGGGCTGGTGGAAATGTGCTGCGCTCAGCCCCTAGGACTTGAACACATTCCTGTCTGTGTGTTCTGCTTCCATAATAAGTTCTAAAAAACAGTAGAACAAAAACAACAAGGACAGGACCTAAAATAGCGCGATAGCGCGGGGACGGGGCCAGAGGGCGGGCCTCAGCGCTGCATCTCGGCTGAGGCCGCTGTGAGCTCTTGAGCAACTGGTATGAGAGCCAAACCTGCTTAGCTAAAGTCGCCTCTGGCCAGAGACAAAGTAAGTCCATCTTTGTGCCAGAGGTAAGAGAGCTGTTGAGGCAGGACCAGATGGAGCCCAGGGACCAGGAGCCAGGCCCTCCTGGGCTGCCCCTGAGGGCTTCCTGGGGTTGCTGCTGTTAAGAACTCCGTACTATACCCCCGTGCCACTCACGGAGAGGCTGCTCCCCGGTGAACCAGCTTGGTCCAGAGCTTCCAGAGGAGTGGGCTCTTCCAAAATGCCAGTGCAGTCTTAACAATAAAAATAAAATTAAAGAAAGAGAGCCGGGCATGGTGGCACATGCCTGTAATCCCAGTACTTGGGAGGCTGAGACAGGAGGATCTCAGGTTCGAGGCCAGCCTCAATAACTTAGAGAGGCCCTCTGCAATTTAGTTTGACCCTGTTTCAAAATAAAAAATACAAAATAGGGCTGGGGGTGTATCTCGGAGGTACAATGCCTCTGGGTTTAATTCCCAGTACCACAAAAAAAGAAAGGAAGGAAGAGAGGGAGGAAGGGAGGTACGGGAGCCTTACCTGGGTCCTGCAGATGGCTGAGCCCCGGGGCAGGTCCCTGTGGAGCCTCCCGCAGCTGCACCCCGCCGTAGCCTCATGTGCTGCCTCCTGCAGGGCTGGCGGGCTCCTGCCTGGCGCGCTTCAGCACCATGCCCTTCCTCTACTGCAACCCGGGCGACGTCTGCTACTATGCCAGCCGCAATGACAAGTCCTACTGGCTCTCCACCACTGCCCCGCTGCCCATGATGCCTGTGGCCGAGGACGAAATCAAGCCCTACATCAGCCGCTGCTCCGTGTGCGAGGCCCCGGCCGTCGCCATCGCAGTCCACAGCCAGGATGTCTCTATACCCCACTGCCCGGCGGGCTGGCGGAGTCTGTGGATCGGATACTCCTTCCTCATGGTAGGTGCTGCATCCCACTCTCCCTTAGAGCCCGGGGGGGATCCAGTTCCTCTCCCCAACACACCCTGGCTGGGGACACAGCAGGACTCGCCTCTGTAAAATAATCAGACAGGGCAGTGGGTTGTTGGGCTCATGCACTGCACAAGGGCACCGGGAGGGGAGTGGAGGGGTGAGACCTGGAGCACAGCTCCCATTGGCTGACTGAGCCAGGTGTCCAGGCACAGGGTGGCCCCACCTGGAGGGCTGCTGTTAACTTGCAACCAAACCTTTGCATGCAGCGCAACTTGGATAAATTTGGCGTGTTTCCCATCTTAGCCCAATGCCAAAAAGAAAAGCTCTCGGTGGTTTACCAGAAGGCTAAGTATGCAAAAGACTCTTGCCTGAAGTCCTAAGAGTCTTGGACAGGATCTTTCTGGAACGTAGAATACCTTCAAGCTGGGCATGGTATCACACACACACCTATAATCCCAGTACTTGGGAGGCTGAGACAGGAGGATCACAGATTTGAGGCTAGCCTGAACAACTTATTGAGACCCTGTTCCAAAATTTAAATTTAAGCCGGGCATGGTGTCGCATGCTTGTAACCCCAGTACTTGAGAAAGGAGGATCGCAGGTTTGCACCCAGCCTCCACAACTTAGTGAGACCCTGCTTCTTTTTTTCTTTTTTTTTTTGTGTGTGATACTGGAGATTGAACCCAGGGGCATTCCACCTCCATGCTACACCCCAGCCCTATTTTTTTCATTCTTTATTTTGAAACAGGGTCTTGCTAAGTTGCGGAGGGTCTCGCTAAGTAGCTGAGGCTGGCCGCGAACCCAGATCTTCCAGTCTCAGCCTCCCAAGTACAGGGATTACAAGTGTATACCACCATGCCCAGCTGAGACCCTGTTTCAAAATAAAAGATAAAATAGGGCGGGGGTGTAGCACAGAGGAAGAATGCCCCTGGGTTCAACCCCCAGTACCACCGAAAAAATTTTTTTTTAATTTAAAAAATGTTTAAATAAAGAATACCCTCAAACGATACACAGTATCTAGTTGGTCCAAAATGTACACACAGTGATAGGGAAAGTTCTGGACACCAGCTTCAGAGAACCGCCTTTCAGTAGTGTGTGTGCACAAACTCAGAGCCGCACTCCCAGGTGCCAGCGCCAGGTGCACCACGCACTTCTGAGGAACCAGAAATGTCTGTACAAACTAAAGCACGACTTTAAATGGCACCTCAGAAACCTCGCCCCTTCTTCCAGCCTCGGCCTCGGAGTCCAGTAACTGCTTGGTTAACCTCTGGTGGAGAAAATGTTTAATTATTCAAGAAATACATATTATAGAAAAGCCAGTGAGCACAGGGTTTTTTTTTAAGGAAAAAAAAAATGAAAACCACTCCTCCCTCCCAGCTCACCAGTGTGAATAGGGCAGGGATGCCCACTTTAATCATCAACCTTTTCTCCCAGGCATTTTTTTTTTTTTGCGGTACCGGGGATTGAACCCAGGGGGGTTCTGCCTCGGAGCTACACCCCCGGCCCTATTTTTTATCCTTTATTTTGAAACCGGGTCTCACAAAGTTGCAGAGGGCCTCACTAATTAGCTGAGGCTGGCCATGAACCCGGATCCTCCGGTCTCAGCCTCCCAAGTACTGGGACTACAAGTGTGCACCACCATGCCCGGCTTCTCCCAGGCATTTTTGTTTGACTGGAAAATTGGGCAGAATTTTCTGTTTTACCAAAATGTAGTCACAGTGTCTTCTGATTACACCTGCCATCTCGCTCTAGTTTTTACTGAATGGCCAGTCGAGGCTGTGGGCTCGTCCCCTGGCCTGCCCCTGCAGCTTGTGCCAGTGTGCGGGGCTGCTCCCTGCCTTTTTGCCCAGCACACACACACACACACACACACACACACACACACACACACACATAGCTGAGCACAGTGCGTGTAAGAGTACGGTGCACATGGGGCTTTGCGGACAAAGATGGACGCCATGTTTATCATTCAGTAAGAATTAAAGTGAGTTTTAGCCTGAGCTGGTGCCTGGGCATGCAGGCCCCTAACCCCGTCTCCCTCCGTCTGCGCAGCACACTGCAGCTGGGGATGAAGGCGGCGGTCAGTCGCTGGTGTCGCCGGGCAGCTGCCTGGAGGACTTCCGGGCCACGCCGTTCATCGAGTGCAACGGTGGCCGCGGGACCTGCCACTACTATGCCAACAAGTACAGCTTCTGGCTGACCACGATCCCGGAGCAGAGCTTCCAGGGCTCGCCCTCGGCGGACACGCTCAAGGCCGGCCTCATCCGCACGCACATCAGCCGCTGCCAGGTGTGCATGAAGAACCTGTGAGGCCCCGCGCCGCCCCTGCTTTCCGCTCGGTCGGCGTCCCCGCCGGAAGGGCCATCTTGGTGCTTATTCGTAACTTATTACCTCAGATGCTGACCCCCAAAGTTGATTTTATTATTTTCTTCTAAAAACAAAAAGGCTACCAAAGGATTCAGCACCAGCACTTACACCTACTAGCCCAGGTCAGCGAGCAGGCGCTGGTCACTCCGGACCTGCCGCCGATCACACCCCCACACTCGGCCCCTCAGACACCTGGGAGCCCCGAGCCTCCCGCCGGGGCAGATGACCAAGCCACCCGGCGTCACTCACTGCCTAACCTGTCCCTGTGGTCACTGCTTCCCTGGCCACAGGCAGCTCACGCGTCCCACTCACTGTGAGGTGGGGTGGACAAGGAGGCGCAAATGCAGGCGTGCGGCTGGACGGCTGGACGGCCGACGGCTGGCTGCCACCTGTTCCCGCTGGGCCCCTGCGGAGGCCTGGTGCTGTTCTGTAAGCCAACAGGTGGCAGTCCTGTTTTCTCCCCAATGCATCTGCGGGAACTCGGAGTCCCCTCAGGAAGGGACACCTGTGCTTATTATTTTAAGACTCTGACAATCATTTTTCAACATATCCTGTGGACCACTGGGGTGGGCCAAACCCACGCAGACACAGAGGCCTTTCTGGGGTATCCCCAGTAACCGCTGGAAGAAAGGCCTGGGTGGAGTGTGTCCCCGACCACCTCGTCCTGCACATCTCTCCCTCCTCCCTTCTCTGCAGCGAGCTGTCCTCTTCCACCTGCCCATGTAACAACCACACAATAAAAATTGGTTTTGAATATTTCTAAGGCCCAGGTTGTTGACAGCCTTCATTTTCTCATGTCCTCACAGAGCCTGCTGGCCTGAGCGTGAGGCCCGGCGTCTGACTCGCGGTGTACGTGTGTCAGCGCTGTGCTGTGGCCTTTTGCGTTTCAGTAGAGTGGAACCCAGGCCTCCGGGGTTGTCACTCATCCCTCAGAGAACTGTGTGTGTGATCCCTTCGTGTGGACAGAAAATAGCCCACGCCACCTGTCAGAATGTGACACAAGTACATCTGAGGCCATTCAGTTCCAATTTGACTCCCCAAACCCAGTCTCAGATCTTAAAGGCAATCCCCAGGACTTGGCTCCGGTTTTGAGTTCCTCAGAACATTGGGAACCCCCTCACAGGAGTTATTTTACCCTTTGAAATTCAATCATGCCTTATTTTTTCAAAGAAAAAAAATCCACTTGATGAAATAAGCATTCTGCTGTCTGACATTATGTGGAAGAGATGAGCCACTGTCTTGGCTTGGGTTCCCCGGAAGCCAACGGAGATGAAGACTTCTGCACAGCGGGGGTCATGGGGACATGAGTCCAGGGAGCTACAGGGACCTGGGCAGAGGGAGAGTGGGCAGGAGGGAGGACCAGCTACAGCTACAGCTACAGCTGTGGGCAGTTTAGGGCTCAGCCCCACTGGGACCTCCTAAGGAAGGCGGCTACAGCTATGGGCAATTTAGGGCTCAGCCCCACTGGGACCTCCTAAGGAAGGCGGCTACAGCTATGGGCAATTTAGGGCTCAGCCCCACTGGGACCTCCTAGGGAAGGTGGCTACAGCTGTGGGCAATTTAGGGCTCAGCTGAGGGAAGCCGAGGGAGGCTCAGCCTCCGAGGGAAGGCTACAGAAGATGCCTCAAGCTGTCCAGCCAAACTTGGGAAAGGAACTCTATCCACCAGCTCCTGTCCCTGCTGGCTGGGCTGCCTGGGGCTGGGTCATTCCACAGCAGCCCCTGCCAGCATCCTGGGAGAGGGGGGTAGCAGAGTACCAGGCACTGCCAGGGGAGGCTGGAGTTGGGTACTATTGGTCTACACCTGGACACAGCTGGCTGCCACAGCAACCACTATACCAAAAAGGTGGGCAAGAGAACGTGAGACCAGGACTCACAATGTCCCGAAGTGGAGCTGTTGGGAGGCGGCTCTCTCTTCTCCACCCCACCCCCACCTCCAGGAGGCGGTCACAAGGTGTGTGGCGCCCAGAGGTCTCCTCCTTAGCTCGGGTCAGCCTGGCGCCTGTGTATGATTAGCACTTAGGTATCCAGTGTCAAACATCGAAAGGAGGCTTTAACTTAGACCTAAACTAAGAGAAGACCAAGATCAAGGCTCAGTACATAGCCAGATTCAAAATATAGACCATAAGCCAGGCGTGGTAGTGCACACTTGTAATCTCAGTACTTGGGAGGCTGAGACAGGACCATCACAGGTTCACAGCCAGCCTCAGCTACTTAGCAAGACCTTCTGCAATTTAGTGAGACCCCGTTTCAAAATTTAAAAAAAAAAAAGTAGGGCTGAGGGTTTAGCTCAGAGGTAGAATGCCCCTGGGTTCGATGGTTCAATCCCCAGTACCACAAAATATATGTATGTATATGTGTGTGTATACATACACACACACACACACACACACACATACCATAAAACATAAACCAAATACAATTCATAACCCCAACATATGTTTGGGCAAAGGCGCCCACGCTCCTTCTCACGTGGGCTGGGTGGAGCTGTCATCTGGAAGCCAGCCACTGGACTTGGAGCCTTGAGGAGCCTAGCTGTCCTGCGTGGGTGCTTGCAGAAGGATGCTGGTGCAGTTCATCAGTGTTGGGACAGCCGCCACCCTGAGAGCTCAGAATCCTTGGAACGACCTGATGTCCACACTTTGCAGACGCCTGCCTCCCAAGTGCTTCATAAAGGGACTGTCAGCACCCCACAGGGACATTGCTACTTGTGAAGCCCAAGAAGACGGTCCACTAGCCATCCTGACTGGTTAGAGGAGCACCGCGACAGGGGTCAGCAAAGCGGAGTGCTGCACTCAGCTCAGGACAACACAGGCAGAGCGAGGCGATGCAGATGCCCTGGGCCCCTGGGTACAATGAGACCAAGTGCCTGCACCAGGTGGTGTTAGGGGAATTCAATTAGTCGCTGCACACGGAAATGCTTGAGCACACTGGCATGCATGCGCTCCTGTGAGCTCATGTTGCATCCCGGACCTCGGGAGGAAGGGGGAGGAGAAAATGCCTGTTGGCTGGGAATTTTAAATGTGCTCAAGTAAAGGACTATTCAAAATACATCATGTAGGCCGGGCGTGGTGGCGCACGCTTGTAATCCCAGTACTTGGGAGGCTGAGACCGGAGGATCCGGGTTCACGGCCAGCCTCAGCTACTTAGTGAGGCCCTCCACAACTTAGTGAGACCCTGTTTCAAAATAAAGAATAAAAAATAGGGCTGGGGGTGTAGCTCAGAGGTAGAATGCCCCTGGTTCAATCCCCGGTACCACCAAAAATAAAAAAAAAAATACACCATGTAGGGGAAGAGGTAGAATTGTTTTGGAAATAAACTCCATGACACACTCAACATGGAAGGGAAGGGTAACACCAAAGAATGTGACACGACAACAGAGCGGAGGGAAAGTTTATTTGGGCTCATGGTTTCAGAGGTACAGTCCATAGTTGGCCGACTCGAAGGCAGACATCATGGCGGCACCATGTGGAAGAGGAAAGCTGAGCTCAACTCATGGAGGATAGAAGCAGAGAAGCCGCCAGGGATGGATATAGTCCCCAAGGCCACATCCCCAGTCCTACTTCTCCACACATACCTTACCTGCCCACGTTACCACCCAGTAAGTCCATTCCAATGACTAATCCATCAGTGGACTTACCCACTGATGAGGTTAGCACCCTGATTCAATTGCTTCATCTCTGAATATTTTTGCATTGCCAATACATGAGCTTTTCCAGGGGATTCTATATTCAAACCTTAACTGACTGTGATAGTCAATCTAGTTTGTCAACTCGACCTGATCATGACACACCCAAGATCATGTGACTTTTGGTGTGTAACAGCAGATTAAACAGAAAGCCTGCCCTGAATGTAGGCAGCAGGATTCTGATAGGTGCAGGACTTAGATAAAAGAGGGAGAAGCCGCGTAGAGCAATGCGCGACTCTGTCCGAAGAAAACGCATCTGCTCTCGCCTGAGATCGTCGGCCTCCAGCCCTTCGAACTGAAACTTCACCATTGTTTCTCCGAAGAGTTTCCTGATCTTCACGTCTTGGACTGGGACTGAATTAGTGGTTGCTCTGATCCTAAGACTCCAGCTCTTAGACCGTTCGACCAGCTACTGGTTCCTCTGACTCTCCACGTGCAGTCAGAACTTGGGACTACATTGCTTCAAACTGTAAACCCATCTGATAAATCCCTTTTTCAAATATATTCATTCTGTGAATTCTGTTAATCTAGAGAACCCTGTCCAATACACTGACCAACATACTTTGCCCTGATCAAGGTCAACACCAGCAGCGGCAGGTCCTGTTGAATGAGGACTCTTAACATGACGTGGTGAGAATGGCGCTCTACCCATGATGTTTCTCCACAGAGCCCAGAATCGCAGTCCAGACATGGGAAGCATCGCCTAGGTTCCAACACAGCCACACTATAAAGCCCCCGACCTGTGCCCTCACAACTGTCCAGGCCCACCCATTGTCTCTACAAGTTAGATTCCCATACTGTTACAAACATTTCCAAATAAAATATGTAAATGAGGGAAAAAAAGAAAAAAAAAAGAGGAGCCCCAGGTGACTTTCTTTCTAGAGCAACAAATACAGGGCGATGTGCTCCAGCAGAAGTGGTGCCGCCATGCTCAGCCGCCACTGGACATGTGGCCAGTCAAGGAAACAGCCGCGGGGTGGGTGCTCAGAGCAAATGGTAAATTGAATCACAGAATATTCGGGAAGAAAAGGTCTTGGGAATTTGCCCCGCCCACCCATCTTCAAGCATGAGTTGCAAAAATAACGTCAGGATGCCTTTCCTCCCTCCATAGCGTCAGAGAAAGCCCCCAGGGCCTCCTTGGGTGGCTTGCTTCCTGGATGTGTCATTAGAGAAGGTGCACTTCGTGGATAACAAATGAATCGCTGCCCGCAGTGGTGAGCGGGAGCAAAACAATGAGACGTCATCCATCAAACTAGCTCGCGGTCAGCTTCCAATGGTGGCTGCTGGGAAATGAGTTCGGACCTGGGTCCCCTTCTGCAGGAGGAGGCTCTGCTGCAGCAGGGCTTGCCCCGAACGATGCTGGCGAGTCAGCTGCAACAGCCCTGCAACCAGACCCCAGGCCTTCAACAAAATCAGCCAACACCCCCCAAAGAAAGCCACGCCCACCGTGGCCCCTGCATGTCCCCGCTGGCCTCTGCCCTGCTGGCCTCTGCCCCGCTTTGCCTCCTTGCTCAGCACAGTCCAGCTCCAGCCTGCTCCCTCTCCATTAAATTCCTGAGAAACACAGTCAGGTGTGGTGGCGCATGCTTATAATCCCAGTACCTGGGAGGCTGAGACAAGAGGATCGCAGGTTCAAGGCCAGCCTCAGCAACTTAGTGAAGCCCTCTGCAACTTAGTGAGACCCTGTCTCAAAATAAAAAATAAAATAGGGCTGGGGGTATAGCTCAGAAGGTAGAATGCCCCTAGGTTCAATCCCCAGTACCACAAAAACAAATAAATAAATAGATAATAAAAATAAATAAAATTCCTGAGAACACAAACTGCCATCTCTGACTCCTCTGTCAGGAAGCTTCTAGAAAAGCAGTGTCCATCACCATCCACAGAGTAAGTGCAAAGGGCTCTGACTTGGAAACTGGGGGGCCAGGGGTCCCCCAAACACCCTGAGCAGGACCAGAGCAGTCAGCGTGGCTACTATCATAGGAATTCAAGTCATTGAGATAGCTTGGCAGATGGACCAACTTAAATATTCTGGAATTGTAAGCTTTATTTATTTACTATTTATTTATTTATTTACTGTACTGAGAAATGAATCCAGGACCATCTTACCACTAAGCTACATCCCCAGCCCTTTTTAATTTTTATTTGGGAACAGGGTCTCACTAAGTTACCATGTATTGACCTTGAAACTGTGATCATCCTGTCTCGGCCTCCTAAGCACTGGGCTTACAGGCCATGGTGCCAGGCTTTGATGTGAGTGCAAAGAATGAGAGACATCATCCAGGCCTACAGCCACCGCCACCGTGCCTCCCCCAGCAGCAAGGAGTCCCCTGGGGGTTCAAGTAAAATCCAAATCAGTACAGTCTCAACACCAAGGTTTTCTCCAAAAATCTTTTTTTAATAATACACATAACCCACCTTGTTTCAGCCAATATAAAACCAGGCATTCCTGATTTTGTATAAATTAAGAATCATCATTATAATGCATCAAGTTACAAGTACCAAATGGGAGGACCACAGATGAGTCACAGTATAGAAACATGTTTGAGAACAACAGCAAGCAGAGGGTCTCCGTGGTGACCAGCGAGGGTGCAGGACAGGTCCAAGGCCAATTCCTGGTCCCCAGGCTCCACCTGTGCCAGGGTGAAAGCCACGCAGGGCCAGGTGACCAGTATGCGCAGGGCAGTGGGCGAGGCGGAATGGGGTGTCCTGGCTCTGCAGATGGTTTTGGTGTTCCCGAGCTCCTGGCACACCCAAGGCGGCCATGCATGCTCAGGCCTGCTGGTAACCCTTGGGCCTTCCCACTGTGCTGTCCTCCTCCCTGCATGGCTCTATGAAGCAAATCCCTGGTGTTCCGTGCTCCCTCCTGACCCAGCTCAGTCCCCACATGGACAGACCAAGGGTCAGGAAGTCCTTCGGCAGGTCAGGCACAACACCCGGATCTGGTCCGTTTGGGTGGCTTACAGTTGGTTATGTCTACAGTCTGCCCCGGCCCCTCGGCCCTCTGCTGTAAGATCATCGGCACCACCATGTCAAACAAGGTCTCGAACAGGAGGTCCACGTTGTAGCCGGTCTTGGCACTGGTCTCAAAGCACATCTGCTCAGCGGCCGGCACATCCTTCTCATCCAGCATCCTGTACTTTAGGATCTTTTTATAAAGAGCCACTGCGTCCTCCGGCTGCACCTGCTTGGGTGTCCTGGGGGAGACACAGCCGCTGCCAGCCTTCCTGAGGCTAAGCCCGTCCTGGTCTCCACTCTCCACAGCCCCCTCCTCGGTGAGGTCCACTTTGTTCCCCACGATGGCAAACAGGCAGTCTTTGCTGGCTGTGTCTGTCAGGCCCAGGAACCTGTCTTCCAGCTCCACCAGGCTCTGCGGGTGGTTCACGTCGTAGGTAAGGATGATGGCAGCCGCCCCCCGGCAGTACATGGAGCCCAGGCCGTGGAACTGCTCCCGCCCTGCAGGAAGAGAAGGAAAGAAAGAAAGGTTATCTCTCATCTCAAGATGCGCCCACCTGCCATGCTCAGGAGTTCCCCCACCCTGCCCCCAAAAGAATCATGATCCCAGCTGTGGCTGGAGCCAGAAGAGACTGAGACAGCAAGGAAGGAATGACCAGGGCCCCACACCCAGGTAGAAGCCATTCCAGGAGCTCAGATGAGCAATCGGGGCCCCAAGTGCAGGTAGAGGCCAGTCCAGGTGACTGACCAGGGGCCAACGTCCAATCAAAGCTGATCCAAGAGCCCAGGCTTCTGTGCTCAAAGTGCAGCAACGCCCTTTCACGCCAGGACACCGCAGGCCCCTGCCACAGGAAGCAGCTCTTACACCGTCTAATCACACGCCACCCTGAATACTCGAGGCCAGGGACCCCCGGGGCCCAGCTCACCCCCTAACGAAAGGCTACGCTCCTTGGGCATCTTGAAACAATCTGCTCGAACACAGTGCTACCTATATGGTCTCCATTCTTGATGTCACAGGCTATGTGGCATTCTGAAGTGGCACCAAGCAAGTCTGGTCCCGAGGAAATCCTGTGACCTCTGCTGCCAGCATAGCCTTTGCAGACACTCGCATGCAAAGGACGGTCATGGTTTGGATAGGAACTGTCCCCCAGGGAAGCTCATGTGTTGTCAAAGCAACGATGCTCAGCAGTGAGTGACTGAATCAGGGTTCTCACCCTGGTTAGCAACTTGAATGGATTTACTGGGTGGCAACTGTGGGCAAGCAGGGGTGGCTGAAGGAGGCGGGTCCCTGGGGGCGTGGCCTTGGGGACTGTCTCTCTCCCTGGTTCCTTCGTCGCTCATGCTCTCTGTTTCCCAGTTGCCATGAACTGAACGGCTCTTCTCTGCCACACCCTGTCTCCAGGATATATCTGCCTTAGAGTCAGCTGATCATGAACTCTGAAATTGTGAGCCAAATAATCCTTTCCTTCTCTAAATTGTTCTTGTCAGGTATTTTAGCCACAGCAACAAAAAAGTCAAGTAGTACACTCTCCAACAGGGGAGCAAACCGGTCAAAGCGGGCATGCCCGGAGCCAGCGCACACTCGCAGGCAGGCAGGTGAGACCCCTCAGGAAGGGGCCTGCCGTCCACAGCCCACTGGGCTTCCACGGCGCGTTTGCTGCAATATGGGATGTGCTCTTAGGAAGCAGCTGCTCGAGGCCGGGCAGAGCCACCAGGCATCTCGCTGCATTTCCTTCTGTTATAAATACTGGCCACAAACTGCAGGAGCGGCCACGGGGGGTATTTACCACCCACGGAAATAACTGATGCTTTCGGCTCTCATGACACCTCCACATACACATGACTATCATCACTCCAAAGTCAAGACAGCCACTGGACCTGCACTGGATCTATCTGTCATACCAGTAGTGAAACACACAGGAATCATAACTTTTCTCTTTTTGAGACAGTGTTTTGCTAAGTTGCCCAGGCTGGCCTCAAATTTGTGAACCCCTTGCCTCAAGCCTCCTGATTACAAGGGTGCACCACCTTACCTGACTCAATCATAACTTTTAAAAATCTTTTAATGACTGTATTTCAGTATACCCAGTTGCTTTGTATGTGACTGCAAGCATTTAAATCCAGGGTGAGCCAGGCGTGGTGGCACAGACCTGTAATTTTAGTACTTGGGAGGCTGAGACAGAAGGATTCGAGGCCAGTCTCAGAAATTTAGTGAGACCCTCAGTAACTTAAAAAAATAAAAAGGGCTGGGGGTACAGCTCAGAGATAGAATGCTCCTGTGTTCAATCCCCAGTACCCAATAAATAAATAAATCCAGTGTCTGCAATGGGGTTGGGCTCATCCCACTCGGATGCCCACCAGTCCTTGATGCGGAGGAAGTCGAGAGTCCTTGTTCCACGGGTCTTTGGAACGTGGACTGAAGGCACCCACCAGCATATATACATCCATATAAGACACAGTGTCCTTTATCAGTAAGCCAAATGACCAAGACACACGACCGAATTCCACCCCATGCTCAACCCTTCTGAAGCAGCCGAATTCTAATACTGAGTACTTGTGCCTGGCTGGGCAGTGGGGCCTGGATTTTGCAGCAGGCTGGTCACCCCTGGGGCCATCCCTGGAGCAAGGAGGCTGCTGAGATGCACAGTCACCCACCTCCTGGGATAATGAGCAGCTCAGACCCACTGACGGCCTCCCATGCCTGGAGCCCTTGGCTTCCCCAGCACAGCCCCTGAAGGAGCATGTCCCTGAACGACCGGGAAGAGGCAAGTGGGAAGCCAGCCAGGTTTGGCAGGAGTTGGAGATACGCGCCCTGCAGCAGGTCTGAAGGCCAAAATATGGGATCTATCAGAGGCCCAGGCTTGTGTCCCTCTTTGGGAGGAGCCAGCCTGGGACAGATCTGGGTAGTTGGGGGAATGGAGCCACCCTGTCCGCAAGCAGAGAATGCTCTGGATTCCAGCACCCAGTGAGCAGCATTCTTCCATGGAACTCAGCTCCTGCAGCTCAGTTCTGAGATTAATAGTTAATCATAAGCTTCAGGTCAAGTCATGCTGGACACCGACAGACAGAAGCCAAACTGTGCTGCTCCCTGGGCGAGTAGCCGTCTTCCCTCTAGGGGAGCTGATGACCAAGAGCCTATTAAAACAGGCAATTGCAGGCATTCATTTAAAAAACAAAGAAGCCGGGCGTGGTGATGCACACCTATAATCCCAGTACTTGGGAGGCTAAGACAGGAGGATCACAGGTTCGAGGCCAACCTCAGCAACTTAGCAAGGTCCTCCACAACTCAGTGAGACCCTGTTTCAAAAAATAAGCAATATAATAGGGCTGGGGGTACAGCTCAGAGGTAGAATGCCCCTGGGTTCATTCCCCTGTACCACAGGAAAAATAAAAGGGAAGAAGAAAAAAGCAAGCAATGTTTCCCCATCATTGCCACAAGCCAGGACTTCCTTCAGACAGCAGCCCAGGATCATGAGGTTTCCAGCCACCAAGAATGTCATCAGCTCCCACACCCAGATTTCACAAGAGAGTGACGAACGAAGGAACCAGAGGAACCGCGAGCAGGGACATTCCACTGACCCCGGAACAGTTTTTATCAAGTCTCTGTCACATAGTTCATTCAGGACAAAGGGAACACTGTGTTAAGGCCCGTACCTAAAATAGCCTTCCGTTTGCCTTAAAAAATAAAATAATAATTATACAAAAAGAGCAACTATAGGAAGTAGGAACTGAAGAATCCCAAGTGCCAGCCAGATCAAGAGTGCGCAGGACTGCGGCTCGGCCCACAGTCCCCACTTGTGACTTCCCTGAGCAAGTTAAACACAGAGACCCACGCTAAAGAGCTGACAAATCCGCAGTCTTCATGCTCGAAATTTTAAAACACCATTTTAGACGTAATCTATAGCTTCAGAGTTGCTACTGAGGTGCTTGGGTGCTCTTGGGTGTCTTACGTAGCTTGCTCTGAAAATGCTGGTTGTGTCTGGTCTATGGGGAATGCAAATGCTGAGCTTAATCCTACGTGTGTGTAAGCGGAACCCTGGTTGGTATCTCACACATCAAAGATAATGAAGACAGACTGGTAAGTCACCAAGACCTGACCTACTGCACTTGGAACTTTGCAGAATTCAATGTATTTTAATCTCAGACTCCTAATAAGTCTTCCAGTAGCTTGTGAATGTGCACTGAGCTAGGAAGTCAGGTACTGCTGCTACCCACTATAGACATGGCCCCTCCACCCCTCGGAACCCTATTTTTCCTTGTCTACAAGGAGGAGCTTGGACTGGGCAGTCCATGAGTCCCTCCGCATGGTAACAGACCAGCTGTCTCTCCTGCCCTCTTTCCCAAGCCTGGGTCCCTTAAGTCCCCATTCCGAAGCGAAGCTCTAGGAATCTGGCCGTTTCCTTTACTTGGGCTTCCCCGGAGAACTAAACAGCTCATGGTCCAACTCTGGGGATGCCAGAGCTCTGGGCTGGCCCAGAAACAGAGCGAAACAGAAAAAAGCCCAGTTGGCTCGCACTCAGCCAATGCAGCAGGGTGGGCGAGCTGAGGAGCCAGGCCAGTGGCGCTGGTCTGGCGAGTGCCCGTAGCTACTGCCCACGTGGGGGCTGCGGCCTTGTGACTCCCCTGAGAGCAGGGGTCAGAATGCAACTCATCCAGGAAGCGCATCCAGACGTGACATGTTGAGCCTTATGTTGCCAACAATTCAGACGTGAATGCTGATCATCCCTGGTGGTTAAAGAATACCAGAACCTGTAACAGCAGCTCCGGCATCTGGTCAGCACACTGCGGGACAAACACCGACCTGGCAGTTCACCAGGGCGTCCAGAGCAGCTGGAGCAGGGAGTGAAGGGGCCCTGGCGGGCGGGTTCACCGGGCTCACCCAGCCAAGGTCTGGGTTTCAGGTTCACAGATCTAAAACCACAACAATGCTACTCCCATTCACTATGTGTGATTTAAGTTCTGTCCAGGCAGGAGACGGAGCTGGGAACCAGAACACCAGCTTGTCGTTGCTACAGGGAACGTACCGTTCATCTCCACAATCGCTCCCATGTCGGAGACAGGAAATCCAGGGTCAGCGATGGACGGGAGCGTGGTCAGCACAGCACGAGTGCTCCAGGTCCACTGACGCATGCGGCCTTTCCCACAGACACAGGAAGTGGGGCCTTCCCACATTCCACAGAGGAGAAACTGAGACAGGGGATGGAGCAGCCAGAGACACGCAGGAGAGTGCAGCCCAGACAAGCACATGGGCCCCGGGTAACCCAGGGAGTCTGGTCTAACCACCCTCGTAACAGGAAGGAGGCTGCAGCGTCTTGGGGTGGCTCTTCGGGCAGGGGGAAGCCTGTCTCTGGTGGGTTTTCTCCAGGAACACAGCGTTAGCAGGAGTGACCGTCTCTCTGGACGTTCCACACTGCAAAGAACCACCCTGGAGGTGCCACCTGCCACTCGGGGGAGCGGGGGGGGGCAGCTATTCCCCTAAAGAGCCTGATTCTAAGACGATCTACATTCTTTTCCGGCTGTATGAGCCTGGGCAAGTCTCTAGGCCGCTCAGAGCCTCTGTTTCCCATGGCTAAAATGTGGTTAGCCCCTGTCAGAGGTGGGTGGGAAAACTGCGCTAGTTCATAAGGTAGACAGCGTAGAACTGTGCCTGGCACAGTTAAGCCCCGTGTGAGCATTTTGAGAGTAAATCGTGAATTAAATTCCTCCCCAAACCAAGAACAGACTCCCCCATCCCAGGACGGCCCTGTCCTTGGTCTCCTCGTCAGCATGTTTACTTTGCAAACTGTCTCCCAGGGCCAGGTAGTCACTGCTGCAGCCGACGGATCCCCTGCAGTTTTCTTATTCTTGGAGGACAACCTTCTCCCCAATGCTAGAGGTACTTCATTGTGCTGCCGCATGCAAAACAGCCGGGTTGAAAAATGTCCCAGACGCAGATGGGAGGAAAGAGAAGTCAACAGCCCACAGGAACGCGGTTGCCCGACGGAGAACTGAACGCGGTCCAATCGCTTTCCACTTAACCCTCCAGCCTCTCACCCCAGTGTCTGTGGTTTCTATTTAAATGGTCTAAAATCACTGAGCAGGCACTGGACGGGCATGGCTGGCAGAAATCATGTGCAACCCGCCTATACATTCTAAACATGGGCCAGGGGGGTGGGTGCCTATGGGGGGCTCCTGGGGGTTGAACCCAGGGGCATTCTACCTCTGAGCTACACTCCAGCCCTATTTTATTTTTTTATTTTGATAAAGGGTCTCACAAAGTTGCTGAGGGCCTCACTAAGTTGCTGAGGCTGGTTTTGGACCTATGATCCTCCTGTCTCAGCCTCCCAAGTACTGGGATTACAGCCACCACACCCGGGTTTGCTTTTTAAAAAATACTGATGCTTAGACCCTGGACCCTAGACCGTGGTCATGACCCCCAGGTTCATGAAAGCAATTGGGCTGCCTGAGGCCTTGCTGGGCACAGCCCCCACTCAGCAGTAGGTAGAGTGAGAAGCCAGCAGGGATGGGCCCTCAGTGCCACCAACAGGCCTTCTCTGAGAATCCTCCACACATTGGAGGTCTCTAGACAGATGGCTAACTGACCACCAGCAACAGCATTATCCTGGGGACCATTACCGGCACAAGTGAACTCGGTTAGGCCCCGGGGTCCCTGGTGTGGTCAATGGTGTCTGGATGGGGCTGGGGCAGTATTTTGTAGACGGAACTAACACTTGCATAGGGACTCAGTAAAGCAGGTGACCTCTGTAACCCGGTGGCCACATCCCATCGGCTGCAGGGCCTGGGAGCGAGGCTGAGGTTCCCAGCAGGAGGAACTCTGGCCAGACAGAAATGAAGTCCTGCCCAAGGCCACATGCCCCATGGTGTGTCCCTCTGCGAAAGGCCTGCCTGCCCAACGCTCTTGGACTGACTCAGTTTCTCAGGACACATCCCCTTGGGAACGAGACCACATTTAGAGCTCAGGCTCCCCAAGGGGCGTGGGTTGTCCCAGCAATTTGTCCCCTGCCCTCCACCATCCAGACCACCCACCGAGGCCCCTTTCTGTCCACAGACAGGCTTTGGAGATGAGCAGGTGCACATGGTTTCAAGGTTAGCCCGAGGACGGTCAGGGGCCCAGCGGCCCCTCCCAGGACCGGGACGCAGTAGCAGGGAGAGGGAGGACTGGTGGAAAGGGGCTTTTCAGAGAACTGGAATATCGCTTTGACCCTAACTGGTCACTTCTCCACTGGGGACCCCTTTTGGCCTGTCAACTGGGCTAGTTCTCTCCAAACTTGGATCTGATAAAATGGAAATCCCCTACCACAAGCTCCCTGGTCTTCCTGCAGGCTTCTGGATAAAGCAAACTGCACAAACTGTACGCTCCTCCCAGGCACGAGACTCCTGCAGGGGTCCCAGCCATTAACCAGGCAAGGAAGAAAAGTATGGCTCCCAAGAGAAGCAGCCGGCCACAGGTCTGGAAGCTTCTTTCATGGAGGAACGGAGAACGTAGTGAGGAATTTAAATTCCAAGCCGTGTACAATGGCACAGGTCTGTAATTCCATATTTGGGAGGCTAAGACAGGAGGGTCGTAGGTTCAAGGCCAGCACATGGTACCTTAGTGAGAACCTATTTCAAAAAATATAAAGGGCTGGGGGTGTAGCTCAGAAGTAGAATGACCCTGGGTTCAATCCCCTGAACCATAAAAATAAATAAATAAATTCCAAGTTGTTCCTGGTTTTGAAGTGGCTTCCCCTTCTTTCTCTTTTATTCTTAATGTTTGTCCCATAAAAGAGGAAATTCCCACAGCCTTCTGCCCTTCTGCACGGGCTGCAGAGTGGCCCCAAAGATATGCCCACGCCCTTGTCCCTGGACCCTGCAAACGGACAAAGGGCCTCTTTGGATGCAATAAAGACAGGCTCTTGGAGCCGGGCATGGTGGTGCACGCTTGTAATCCCAGTACTTGGGAGGCTGAGACAGGAGGATCCAGGTTTGTGGCCAGCCTCAGCTACTTAGTGAAGCCCCCTGCAACTTAGTGAGACCCTGTTTCAAAATAAAGAATAAAAAATAGGGCTGGGGACGTAGCTCGGAGGTACAATGCCCCTGGGTTCAATCCCCAGTACTGCAAAAAAAAAGAACGACAGGCTCTAGAGAGGAGAACTTTTTTAATTACCCCGTGGGCCCTAAATCCAGTAATGAGTGTCCTTAGAGGAGTCACAGAGGAGAAGGCCATGGGACCCCGGAGGCAGAGACTGGAGAGACACAAGCCAAGGATCCACCAGAAGCCAGGAGAGAGGCCTGGAGCCGACCCTCCTCCCCTACAGCCATCAGGGGAGCCGCCCAGCCGACACCTGCCCTGCCTTTAGTTCTTACAGCAAATCTAAGAGGCCTTCTAAGCCTCCCGAAGCTCGAATCCCAGCCTCCCTAGTCTCCTAGGTGGTGAGTGATCTAGGGCTGGATATCAGAAGAGGCCAGGGGGCTCTGCACCATGCAGGGAGTGCACTGGACGACAAGCCTGCAAGTCCTTGGGACTCAGGCGTGTGTGGTCAGGTAAGAATCACAGCCACACAGGGGATGCTCCCCCATCTCAGCCTCGCCTTGGTGGTGGACAGCTGCTACTGCACACCCTGCCAAGCACCATCCAGCCATCAAAACTACCCCCCTCCCAGCCCATCTGCACCCGGGATCGACTGAGCCAGGCTCAGAGGCCCCGAAGCGTCCCTCCCTCACACCGGCACCAGCTGGGCCCTGGGACCCTTCCCAGGTTGACCCTGCGCACCCTCAGCATCCAACCCTAAGTCCCACTGCCCAGACATGGATGACAGCGTGCTGCTAACACGCCTCCTCACAGATGATTGGTCCCAGGACTTGCCAATCAATTCGTCTCAACACCGAAGTGTTCACCCATGTCACCACCATGCCCCACCGCAAAGCCAGTGACATTTAAACCCCTCACCATCGCCCCTCTCCAGCCTGGCCTTCCCTGGCCCCCAGAACAACCCTCTCCAGCCACCCCTCTGTGCAGCCATGATAACCCCAAAATGCTCAGCCCTCTCCATGTCCCCGCAGCTTGTAGGACACAGCCCACGTCACAGCCTCCCTCTGATGACTTAAACTAAAATAATCAGTACTCGCTCACTCCTTCCTGTGCACAGTCTCTCAGTCATTCCCTCATGAGCAGGTAACAGGAGAGACCTTGAGGCAGGGAGCAGCAGCTCAGGCTCGGAAGGGAAACGATAAAGGTGTTACATGCCACTGCGATGGGTCAACTGTGTCCCCCCCCAAAAGACATGTTCCAGCCCGGATCCCCATGCCTGCGGGTGTGACCTTAGTTGGAAATAGGGTCCTATCAATATGATGGTATCCCTGTGAGAAGTGGAGACACACGGGGATGACGTGCAGAGGAAGATAGGTGATCCCAGACTCATGGCGGATGCCACATGAAACAGAGGCGAGTAGAGTGACAACCCTACAAGCCCAGGACTGTGGCATCCACTAGAAGCAGGGAGAGGAGCAGACAGACAGGGAGCCATGGGAGGGGGCACGGCCCTGCCAGCAGCTGGGCTTCAGACCGCAGACTCCCGACCGAGGGGGATTAGATAATAGACTGGCATGGCCGTGAGCCTCCTACCCCCTGCAGCTCTGTCCCCTCCGCGGCCCATGCCCACGAAGGCACAGCTGAGCCTGGACTCTGGACCTCCACCTCCCTGACAGGGACCAGAAGCTACGAGCTAACAAGAATCAAAGTTCCCCTTCACCGACGCCCACGTGATGTGAAGGGGTCGGGAGGGCAAGGGAGTTCTGCTTCTCCCCAGCTTCCGTCCTCCTCCTCTCAGACGGCAGGAGGAAGGGCCAGACGGTCGTGAACTTCAGTAAACCACAGCAAAGGAGAAGTCGATGAAGATGGCTCAGATGACAGCAGACTTGCGTAACCAAACCCACGTGCCATGGGCTGCACCAAAGAGGGCAAAGGCGCCTGTTCCTGAGCACGAGTTGCCGCCAGGAAGGTTCCTGAGGCACCCCTGCGAGCAACGACCTTCACGTTCCAATCCGATTTACACAATAAGGAACGAATTGCCCAAGCCCCATTCTTTGTCCTTCTTGAGAAATACAACAAGGAAGAGGTGGTAACCACTGAAGAAGGGGTCCAAGAAAAACCAAGGCATGTCCGGCCAAGGACGAGCGGCCGGCTGCATCTTGAGAGGAGGCCACGGCTCACCTGTGAGAGACAGGGGCGGGTTCCCACAGCCGCCCAGGGCCTAGGGAGACCCAGGTGGCTCCGAGGGAAGTTGGACCGGATGGCACCAGGTGCTCATTCTGGATGTATGATACTCCGGTTCTTAAAATGACTGCAGTTTATATTAGTAACTTTAAAACAACCAATACTTCCAAGTCCTCCCCACAGCCAGGTACTTTCCACTGTTCCCAGAGACGGATCCCTGAGCCCCAGATGCAGGTGTTGCCACTTCTCCCAACACGGCCTCAACAATCCCAGGGTAGGGAATGCCCATCTCACAGGTGCGGACCCCGAGGCCTGGCCCTCTCCAGTGTCCCTGGAGAGGCAGGAGCCCCACCACTGTCACTTGTCACCATGTAAACATGAAAACCCTGTGCCCATTTGTACCAGGAAGGAGCTCAGGCCAGCGGCCAGCAGCTGGGTGTTAAAGGCTCGGAGTTTAAAAGGAAAACCCTGCAGCCCCGTGAGACATCCATGCTCTTCCCTGCCAGGAGGAAGAACTAAAGCTTCAAGATAAACCAACCAATCACACCAAGAAAGGGAGCAATTAGCTTAACATTTTAAAAATAAGCTCCTAGCCAGACGTGGTGGTGCACGCTTGTAATCCCAGTACTTGGGAGGCTGAGACAGGAGGATCGCAGGTTTGCGGCCAACCTCAGCAACTTAGTGAGGCCCTCCACAACTCAGTGAGACCCTGTTTCAAAATAAAATATAAAATAGGACTGGGAGTGTAACTCAGAGGTAGAATGCCCCTGGGTTTAACCCCTAGGACCAAAAAAAAAAAAGGCTCCTAATTTAAATCCAGCATCTAACTTAGCTGCCTGCATTTACTGTCCCGTCTGAATAGTCTATGGCCACTGCCGGGCCACACAGCCACACTTCATGACACGGAGAGGATGACGATTCTTCTCCGAGGGTCGACATGAGTGATAAAACAACAATCAGCCCTGCAGGGCTTGGTTAATTACTCTCTAGACACTGTACTGCTGGATCAGCGGGCAAATGTTTAACTACAGGCACCCAAACCTGACCTGTAGGACCAGACTTTTGAAATAAAGGAATATAAACCCACAATTATGTCCAACTAGCGGAGGGATGGCACGCTGCGGAGGAGAGCCGGTGTCCGGGGGACACAGGTCCACCTTCACACTGAAATGCCTGTACCAGTGTGTTTCCACCCAAATCGCGCATGCCCTTTGTGCTGCTTCTGTTTGATCATTTGACATGTGTCGCATGGCATGTGAACCACAATCAATGCCCGGAAGCTAACCCCACCCAGTGACTCAGTGGGCTTCTCAAGAAAGTACCAAGGTTATATAATAATAACAACTGGAGCTTAATTATCAAGTTACTGCAATCTCGTGAGGCATGGATTTACCAAAAACAATCCAATAACAAAACCAAATATTCAAGGAAAGAGATGATCTTTAACAGTCTGATATTAAGAAAAAGAGGCAGACCCAAAGAAAATACACTTACATAACACACTTAGCTTTAAAAACAAAGACTCTCTCATACCAACTTATTAGTGAGCCAATCTCCTTTACCTTCAATAGACACTGTGTTGTTCTGTGATTATTACTTTTAGAATGAGATTATCAAATAAAGACTCGGCCATTTGCTAAAGTCTCTATTTATTAAAACAGGAAACTAAATCACTTCAGTTTTAAAACAAGTTTTAACTTGTTTCAAAGCCAGGACCGAACTGCAAATACCACATGAAGAAAACACCTTAAATCTTTTTTATTTCGGCACCGGGGATTGAACCCAGGGGCATTCTACCTCCAGGCTACTCCCCCAGCCCTATTTTTTATTCTTTATTTTGAAACAGGGTCTCACTAAGTTGTGGAGGGCCTCACTAAGTAGCTGAGGTTGGCCGCGAACCTGGATCCTCCAGTCTCAGCCTCCCAAGTACTGGGATTACAAGCATGCACCATCATACCCGGCAAGAAAACACCTTAAATCTTAAAAGGGTTTTCTTGGAATACTGTTATTCAGTAAACACCTTAATAATTGCTAACACCTTTGCTGTCCAGAGTAGAAGGACTCTTTTCTTTCTCCGAGACACAAAGTGCTCTGAGAAATATTTGTCAGGGAACAAATGTGTTCCTGTTAATTCTGCCCCAAGGGAAGCAGATCTGAGCCTTTCTAAACAATCCTGAGGGCACAGGACTTTACAGAGATTTATGGCGCCTAGTCATCTCTTGCTTAACAGATTGGGTGTGTTCTAATAAAGCTCCCTAAAGTCTACCTATTGACAGACTGACATTGTAAGCTCAGAAATGCCTACTGGAGATGCTGGGGAACTACCCGGATACACCTAGATATAACTATTAATTTAACAGTGCAAAAACTCTGAAATCAGCCGGGTGATTTCACATGCCTTTAATGTACTTGGGAGGCTGAGACAGGAGGATCACAGGTTTGAAGCCAGCCTCAGCAACTTAGTGAGACTCTCATCAACTTAGCCAGACTCTGTTTCAAAATAAAAAATAAAGAAGGGCTGGGGGTGTAGCTTGGAGGTAGAATGCCCCTGGGTTCTATCCCCAGTATCAACAAAATAAAAATTCTTAAATCACTCATAATTTGAGTATTTGGTAAGGACCTATTTATCATACTTAAATATAACAATAGCATGCTGTATGTAAAGTAAAAATTTAAAGTAATTACCTAGAATTGTCCAATGTATTGGGACAGAAAGTAGAACAGGGGGTGCCGGGGGCCGTGGAGAGATGGGGAGTTAATGTTCAATGGGGACAGGGTTTCAGTTTGGGGAGATGAAAAAGTTCTGGAGACACATGATGGTGATGGCTGTGCCACAACACGAATGTGTTCATGCCACCAAACTGTACCCTTGAAAATGGTTACAACAGTAAATTTTGTTTGATATGTATTATACCGTAACTTAAAAACTCCCTAACATAGGAAACTAGCACCTATGAAGAACACAGGGCAATTGGAATGGCGAGACCCCTGCTGCCCTCTGCTCTAAATATGTTTCCACAGGGCTGAGGTGAGTCCAGCAGCCTCCTGTCCACCTGCAGTGCGAGCCAGCCACTGGGGTCTGGTTAAAATGCAGGCCCTGCTCAGGAGGTCCCTGGGCCTGGGTTCCACTGCCAGCCCTTCGCCTCGCTCAGAGGAACAGACCAGGATGCTGCGAGCAGTCTGGGGCGCTGCACATCCACCCACAGCACAGGATTGACGCCACTAACGGATGAAGACCCAGCAGGGACCCTGCCCACTCTGCGGCCTTCCTTCTCATTCTCTCCATAGGTAACAGGTACAGAACAGCCACAGGTGCCCCAGCGATGGAAAGCCAGGTGGACAACACTCACCAGGTGTCAGGAACTGCACCCCTGAGCTGCTGCCTGGTGGCCAGAGTTAATCAGATTTTAAATTAATTAGGTTTGGAATGTGCTTTTGCCTTTGCTGTAGAAATGATGCCTGGTTCAGTAAACAGTAGGTCAACAAGCTTTGATAAATGGAAACAAAGTATCCTCAAACAGACTCAATACAAATGCAACCCTGTTCATGGCAGAGACCCCAGTGGAGAGAATGAGAGGGTTCAGGGAAGGGGGAGACATAAAGAGTGTAACTGTTGAAATAATGCTACAAACGCATACAAAATTACCAATTCCCATCTCCAAGACAGGTACAGAGAGGGAGAGGGAGGCGAGGGAGACCCTTGGGACAGACCAGCTCAGCCGGGAAACTGAGACCGACGGGACAGGGGCAGACCCTGTGGGAAGTTCTCCACGAGTTGGGTGCATGTATGTTTCTAGCACTCTAGACCCCAATGTGATATATAATTACAAGGTACACACACAAAAAATGCAACCCTAACATGGATTCTTAGCAAAACACCTTGATATGCGAGACATACCCATTCTTACCTTCTCAAGAATGTGGGGTCTCCCCAGAAGAGTTCCAGTCGCATATAAACTTGGGTAGTATTTAGGATCCCTCCATCCATCCTGACTTCTTTGGGGCATGGGGCCAGGTTGGAAAGCAGCCCAGCCCGCTGGAACCTCAGTACTGGTGGTACTCCCTGGGCCGGAGCCCTGGACCTGCCCTAGCTCCCTCACAAGCGTCCTTGAATCTGCTGGATCCCCTTCCCTTTCCCAAGCCAGCCAGAGTCCCCTCGGAACTGCCTGAGAGCTCACAGCGCCCGGGGGTCCACTTCAAGAGCCAGGCAGGTAGCAACACACACGCATGTGTGCACACATTTTTCACTTCATCCTCTCCACTATCCATGTGCACAGCTTAGAAGAGTATTGAATCAAAGACCCAAAAGATTTGCCCACCTGCTCAAGGACCCAGGGAGGTCCACGGCTGATGAGGATGGCGGTGTGGTCACAGCCTAAGAACAGCCGGACAATAGGATGCTAGGGGATTGAACCCAGGAACTTCTGCCCTGAACTACACCCTCAGTCCTATTTTATTTTTGTATTTTGAAACAGGGTCTCACTAAGTTGCTGAAGACCTCACTACATTGCTGAGGCTGGCCTCAAACATGCAATCCTCCTGGCTCAGCCTCTCAAGTACTGAGATTACAGGTATTTGCCACCACACCTGGTTTTCCTCCAGTTTCATTAAAGTATAATTGAAAAAAATGTATGCATTTAAGGCGTACAGTAAATTTTAATGTCTACATTGTGAAGTGACTGGCATCCTCAAGCTAATTAACAGGAACATCAGCTCAGAGTTCTGTGCATATGTGAGAACATTTAAGACCCATCCTCTTAGCCGAATCCCAGTGTGCACCGCAGTATTAACTACAGTCACCACGCATACAATAGATCCCCAGAGCTTACTCATCCTGCATCACTGAAATGCAGTGCTCTCCAACCAGAATCTCCCCAGCTCCCCAGCCCTGCACCCCCATCCCCCTCTGCTTCTGTGAGCTCAACTTCCTGGAGGTCATACAGCATTCGCCTGTCACTGGCTTATTTAACATAATGTCCTCCAGGTCCATCCATGTTGTCCCAAATGACAGGATTTCCTTCATTTTAAGGCTGAATGGCATTCCGCTGTGTATGCACATACATGACCTCACACCTGACCTCAGAACACACAACAAAGCTGTAGTCACAGGACAAGTGGTAGGTATTAGCAGGAAAACAGTGACTGACGACACAGGACAGAGAGCCCAGAAATGAATCCACGCATTTATGACCAATGGCTCTTTGACAGAGGTAACAACAACACACAGTAGGACAGGATGGCCCCTTGATCGGTGCCTTAGGTGTTTCTATCTCCTTGCTCTGTTGGTTTTCTTTGCTGTGTAGGCTTTTACTCTGATGTAATATCATTTGTCTATTTTGGAAGATATATATATAACATTACCCAGACCACTAACAAGAATCTTTTCCCAACCAGGTATGGTGGCACACACATGTAATCCCAGTACTTGGGAGGCTGAGATAGGAGGATCGCAGGTTTGAGGCCAACGCATGGTAACTTAACAAGACCCTGTTTCAAAATAAAAAATAAAAAAGGGGTGGGGTTGTGGCTCGGTGGTAGAACAGCCCTGGACTCAAACCCCAGTACCACACACAGGAAGCTTTCCCCCTAGGTTTTCTTCCAGTAGTTTCAGTTCTGGGTCTTATGTTTGTATTTAATTCATTTTGAGTTGAATTTTGTATATGGTATGAGAAAAGGGTCCTCTTTCTTTCTCTACTTGTGGACGTCCAGCTTTCCCAGGGTCGTTTATTGAAGAGACTGTCCCTTCCTACTGTGTGCGGTTGGCACCCTTGTCAAAGATCCATTGGCTATAAATGCGTGGATCTATTTCTGGGTTCTGTCCTGTCCCATCAGGCAGGGTGTGTGTTCTCATGCCAGTACCACCTGCCCTGGTCACCACAGCTTTGTAGCATATTCTGAAATCAAGTGATGTGATGCCTCCAGCTTTGTTCTTCTTGGTCTAGGTTGCTTTGGCTATTCTGGGTCTTTAAATTTCCCTGTGAATTTGAAGACTTTTTCATATTTCTGTGCAAATGTCATTAGAATTGAATCTGGATGTCACTTTGTGTAGAATGACCATTTTAACAATATTAATTCTTCCAACCCATGGACACCAGATATATTTCCTTTTATCTGTGTCTTCTTCAATTTCTTTCATCAATGTTTTTTGTATTCAGTATAGAGATCTTTTACCTCCTTGGTTAAACTTATTCCTAAGTATTTTATTTATTTTGATGCTATTGTAAACAGAATTGTTTTCTTAATTTCTCTTTCAGATAGTTTGTTGTTAATGTATAGAGGTGCAATTGATTTTTTCTTTTTTTTTTTTTTTGGTGTGGGTGGTACTAGGGATTGAAACCAGGGGCATTCTACCTCTGAGCTACACCCCCAGTCCTATTTTATCTTATATTTTTAAACAAGGCCTCACTAAGTTGTGGAGGGCCTCACTAAGTTGCTGAGGCTGACCATGAACCTGCGATCCTCCTGTCTCAGCCTTCCAAGTACTAGGATTACAAGCATGCACCACCATGCCCAGCTACAACTGATTTCTTTATTATCTCATATCTTAAAACTTTACTGAATTTCTTTATTAAGTCTTAGCAGTGTTTTGGTAGAGTACTTAGGGTTGTCTATGTGTAGAAAATCATGTCATCTACAAACAGAGGCAATTTTATTTCTTCCTTTCCTATATGGATGCCTTTTTTTCTTCCCTAATTGCTCTGGCTAGGACTTCTAGTATTATGTTGAATAAGAGTAGTGACGGGGGCACCCTTATCTTGTTCTGATCTTAGAGGAAAATCTATCAACTGTTCACTGTTGAGAATGATGTTTGCTATTTGTTTGTCTTATGTGGTCCATAGTGTTTATGTTCCTTCGATACCTAGTTTGTTGAAAGTTTGGGGGATTTTTTGGTTTCTGTTTTGAAGACAGGGTCTTGCTACACCATCCAGGTTGGGCATTAAACTACGGGGCTCAAGCAATTCTCCAGCCCCATCCTCCTGAGTACTTGGGGCTTCAGGAATGTTCCCTTGTGCCCAGCTTGCTGAGCGTTTTTACCATGAAACAATGTTGAATTTCCTCAGATGCTTTTTCTGCATCTATTGAGATGATCGTATGTGTTTTATCCTTCATTCTATTAACTAAATACCTTTAGTGATTTACATATGTTGAACCACTTACATCCCAAAGATAAATCCCACTTGATCATGTGAACGGTCCTTTTCTTACGCTGTTGAACTCAGTTTTCCTGTTTCTCATTGGGGATTTCTGCCTCTAAGTTCCTCAGTGATTCGGGTCTGTGATTTTCTTTCCTTGTAGTCCCATTGTGTCATCTTGCTGATGTCACTCCAAACAATGATGGTTTTAATGGCAATGGAGGGTCTCTAAACTCTAGGAGGCCAGCAGTGCACACTGAACTTTCCCACACAACAGACAGTGTTGTCCTTCTCCAGGACTTGTGCGCCTGAGAAGCGTTGACGCCCCAGGCGAGGTGGATGAGCTGCCGCATGGAAGGCTTCCACAGGTACCTTCTCTAACGACATCATCGGAAACACAGCTGCCAAGTCCAGGGAATGGGAGGGTCCCGTGCATGAGTCTGCACACCCTGTGGCCATGACAAGGCGTACCGCAGACACACAGGCAGATGAGCGCCAGACCGTGCATGAAGCTTCAGACATGTGTCATCCTACAACATAAAAATGCTACATGTATGAAGCTTGTATCATCCTACCAGGTAAAGTGCTACATAATCAAGCATTTTAGCCTTTATCTTCTTGGTTAGGAGGCAGGCAGCCCTAAGGTTGGAACTAATTTTAATTTACCACTCTGGGTGCTACTGCTCCTTTTTGGTTCCCAGGCATGCCATGCGCCAAAAGAACAGGCCCTGGCTTACGTTTATTATACCAGGTACACCCACACAGTGAGCGACTCTTTTCTGGTTCCGCTCTCCCTGTAGCATGATGTCACCTCTGTGAAGGGCACAGCAAGGTCTGGTGGTTAAGTGCCGACACCCTGGGACTGTGCCCAGCTCACCTCCCAACCCGGCCGCTTCCTGGTGCTGTGTGAACATGCTCAAGCTAGTAACCTGGCTGCTGCGCCTCGGGGGCCCTAAGAGGATTCATGAGTTAAAGCACAGGAGAAAGGCCTCCTGCACACAGTAGGTGCTAGGGAACGTCAGCCATGATTTGTCCAGAGTCTGTGAGGGAGCCTCAGTCTCGGGGCTGTAGGGATGAGGCGGATGCCTGAAGGCCACAGGATCCCACAGGCTACCGTGCGAGCTAATCACCGAACAGCGTCATGGCAAGACACACAACTAACTCTCCATATCTGTCATTTACTTTCAAATACAGGTAAGCATTTCAAATGCAACCTGGAACGAAAAAATACTTCTCATAGGGGCCGGGGGAAGAGCGGTAGAGCGCGTGCCTAGCACGCGGGCGGCCCTGGGCTCCATCCCCAACAAAAATGTTTGTTATGAGGCGTAAGGGTCAGTCTGCTGCAAGAGCAACTATTTATTCTGGAATGCTGTTACAAATAAAAGTAAGAACTTTCAAAAATCAACAGGGACATCGATCCACAAAGTACAAAAGTGGAGATAGCACATTAGCCTGGCAACTTCAGTTAGAATGTTACATTTGGGATTCAACAGTTTTCTATTGTAGATAATAAAAGGCAGAATAGTAGATTAGATACCAGCATAATTCCAGTCTGTGAGCACTAGCTGATGTGCACTTGCATTGAGAAGAGCTACAGTTTATATTTACTCATTTAATCACCTAAGTCATGAGTTTCTCAAGAGAACTCCCTGCTTGGAAACTCTCCATGTCTTGGGATATTTAATAAAATTCTAACAGTCAATGAGTATTTAGCAAAAATGTGTAATAAGGATACCTTTAGCTTTCAGAAACAAAGGAAAAAGCAAATGTATCACAAGGTCTCCATCGTTCCTGGTAATATGTGGATTGCATTTCTGTATTTATGTACTCGTTTACTGAAGGAGAAAGGGAGAAACTGTGACCAAGAAAGGAGTTCTCTGAGAACGAATCCCTGAGCGAGCCAGGGCACCCTGGCTGGCTGCTACAGGATTCCAAGCCAGAAAAGCCTCGGATTCTAAGGAAGTTGCACTGTTCTTCAAAACAGTCTCCAAATGCCAAGCAGCACTCACACTTCTGAACTTTCATAGCCTAAGTTCCAAAAAGGGGGTTTAAAAACATTTTTCTTTTACAAGAAATGCCAGGAGTCTCCTTATAACAAAGAAAAAATGCCATTATTACTTAAGTGGTAGGAGGGGTAAAGCGAACCCAATCCTATGGCTGAAGGTGTACACGGGTGGATGAGATCCAGCCCAGGAAGAGGCTGGCGCGCTTCTCCCCACCCTGCAGAGAACCCCAGAACCCAACTCCCCTTTCCCACGGCTCCTCCCACCGGAAGCAGTTTCACCAATAGAGATAGGGACATCTAAGAAAGAAAGGTCTTTTGTTACTCTTTTAAAATTTTTTTTCCAGCAAACACAAGGGGATTTAGACTGCATGGGTGAAGGCTGTGGTTGTACAAAGATACTCTGTGGCACATCAAGCTTGCAACTTGCTCTGCAGGTCCTGCGCAATTCTCTAGACCCTTCCTTATGACTAAGCTTTTGGCATTTGTGGAAACAAAGTGGCCATTCCACAATGGGGAGTTGGATACATATCAGCCATCACCAGCAGAAAGCCAATCCCAACCCCTCACCCTCTCTCAGAAGGCAGATAAGAAGTCACAGGCTGATAAGCTGGAAATTCTTCTAACAGAGGCCATTCAAGTCAAGAGTTGCACGTATAAAGCCAATCCGCTATCATTCTAGAAACATCTGCCTTTCCCATGGAGTCTCATGAAGGTTGCGGGGGGGGGGGGCAGCTGGGCAGATGGTCTGTTTCCTAGTTGGTTGTTTTGCTGTTTGATGTGCCCACTGCCCTCGGTGCGAGGGACCAAGCTCTGTCCCCACCTTGCCTCTGGCCAGCTCTGGAAAGTGCCCAGTTCCCGCAGAGTGTTGAGAATGGACTTGGATGAAAACAACTTCAAAACCCTGCACCCCAGGGCTCCAGGTATTAGGAGGAAAAAGGAAACCTGGGGAACTTAGCACCCTGTGGTTCTTCAGGACTGGAGGCCTCGTCTGCCTTCTCTCCACCTCTAAGAATCTCCTGGTGTCTGTTTTGTGTATAAAACACTCCAGATTCCTAGCATCTTTTCCACCCTTCCAGGAGCAAAAGTCCTGGTGTCTTATTCTTCACCTTTAAATGGGTTTTTAATGGTACTGAACCCAAAAGAAATAAAGAGTTTCCAAAGGGTTTAAGGACACCATAGAATGAATGCCACCAATCAGTCTCTCCTCAACACGCACACACTGGTCTACGACGAGCTGCATTTGATGCTCATGATAATGGTGTCGCTACCCATATCCCAAGAAGCACCACATCACTGAGGAAATAAAGCTGCCCACTGTGGTCTCTAATGTTGTCCATTGCTTTCAATATTTCACACAGTCTAGCAAAAACTCAGTCTAAAAGCATCTCAGAGCCGGGTGTGGTGGCCCACACTTGTAATCCCAGTACTTGAGAGGCTGAGACAGGAGGATCGCAGGTTCAAGGCCAGCGTCAGCAACTTAGGGAGGCCATCTGCAACTTAGCGAGACCTTGTTTCAAAATAAAAAAATAAAATAGGGCTGGGGGTATAGTTCAGAGGTAGAAGGCCCCTGGGTTCAACCAGTACCACAAAAATAAATAAACAAACAAATAAATAGTAAATGAATGCAAGCATCTCAGAATAAAATGTTAAATTCTCCGCAGAATATGGAAGTGATTAAAACACACGGAGTTTGTACATCAGAGGAAAGACAAGCAGGGGACCAGAACAGATGAGAGATGACCTGCGGTGGGCACGAGGTCACGCTGCCGCCAGTATGGAGGGAGCAGGGACGGTTCCCTCTGCCACAGCAGCCGCGGGAGGCTTCGGGACGGGAGACACTGACGGTGGAATAGAGCCCACATTGGCATTGCCGGGAGAGGGGACCCACGGAAGAGGACACCTGCCAAGCTAACGCCGCCGTGTGTGTCTAGGTGAAGGTGCATGATGGGAAGATGTGAGGGAGGCTGAGCAGGGAGCACGGGGAGCACAGGGAGGTGTAGCAGAACCCCAGAGGCCCCACAGGTCGCTCCTCAGGGCTAGAAAGCAGCAGGGCACCAGGTGGACACAGCATGGAATGTGATGTGGAATCAGCCTGGGCCAGTGGCCCAGATGGCTGGACCCTGGCAATCTCTCATGATAGAGATGAAGCCATTGCTCTAAGGGTAAACAGATAGATAGATAGATAGATAGATAGATAGATATGTGGAGGGGTTTTGGGGGATTGAACCCAGGGCATTCTACCTCTGAGCTATATTCCCAGCCCTATTTTATTTTTTATTTTTTTATATTTTGGTTTTTTTGTTTGTTTGTTTGTTTTTTTGTTTGCAGTACTGGGGATTGAACCCAGAGGCATTCTACCTCCGAGCTACACCCCCAGCCCTATTTTTTATTCTTTAGTTTGAAACAGGGTCTCACTAAGTTGCAGAGGGCCTCACTAAATAGCTGAGGCTGGCTGCGAACCCGGATCCTCCGGTCTCAGCCTCCCAAGTACTGGGATTACAAGCATGCGCCACCACGCCCGGCTATTTTTTTATATTTTGAAACAGGACCTCACTAAGTTGCTGAGGCTAGCCATCAGCCTGTGATCCTCCTGTCTCATCCTCCCAAGTACTGGGATTACAAGCATGTGCCAACATGCCTGGCTGTAAACGGCCATTTAAACACATGTGTGTGCATGTGTGTACGTGTGTGGAGTGGGAAGCCTCACAAGAAGTCTCACTGAGCAAAGAGAGATGAGCTGGATTTGGAATCATAAATTTCCTATTCCTTCAGAGCAAGCATTTCGAGAGAGCAAAGCATGAATCATCTTCCAGAGACTTCCAATGGGGTTCCGGCGTTGCTTAACAAGCATGGCCGCCCTTAATCAGTGTCGCTTGAATCCACCCCCACACATGACCCATAAATATGCCCCCAGGATTCCAGGGTGTCCCCGGCAGACTCTGGGCTGAGCCTCCCACGGGGCACTGCTCAGAAGCCCCACTGTGCTTTGAGATCTCTAACTGTCACATGGCCGCCTCCACTCCGGCTGAACCTGAGACACTGCACTTTCTTCCACCCGTCTTAACACCCACACTCATTCAGGCCAGCAGCTTGGTCAAGGAGGAGGAGGAACTCTGTCCAGGAGGCCCTGCACCCAGAGGCCCAATTCAAAGTCGCAGTGGAGGAGGACATGGGCCACAGCACAGGCTTTGCAGGATGAGCGTGCAGACCCCAATCCTAACCTGAAACTGTCTCCAACGCTGCTTCTCTGCTTCTCAGTACGAGTGCTTGTTAATCTTAAACCCAGGCTTGGCCCTCACTCCAGGCCAGCTCAGCCCAGTAGACACTGCAGAGCTGTGAGGAGTCCATGGGGGTCGGGACTCCCGCCATCGCTGAACGATACACTTTTGGGTGTTTCTCCATTTAACAGACTTTTACAGAAGTGTTTTCCACTTCATATGGCCTAACCCAGGGTCAGCAAGCTTTTTCTGCCAACACCCGGGCAGTGAAGATGGTTGGCTTTCTCTGCAGTGACTACTGATGTTGCTGCCATGTTGAGAAGGCAGCCACAGGCCACCTGGATGCGCCTGGACGTGGCCCTGTGCCCATAAGGCTTTGTATACAACTGGAGGCAGGCCGCCAATCCCCAGGTCAACAGAGACAGGACACAATCTACCAGACAGTCTCCTGCCACACCAATCGATACCAACTGCCAGGCTGAGCCACCATGCAAAGACCTCAAAGACTCCGAGGCCCATCTAATGTCAGAGAGACAGCTAAAACCCGCATCCCTCCACTCCCTGGCTCCACAGTCTCCACCACTATCTACCGGCTCTGCAGTGATCTCTCTGGTACACACCTGTAAATCCTAGTACTTGGGAGGCTGAGACAGGAGGATCACGGGTGGTTCGAAGCCAGCCTCAGCAATTTAGAGAGCCTCTCAGCAACCTAGTGACATCTTATTTCAAAATAAAAAGGGTAGGGGTGTAGATTGGAAGTAGAATGCCCCTGGGTTCAATCCCTAGTAACCTCCCCTACACACACACACACACACACAGACACACACACAGACACACACACACACACACACAACAAGTGCATCAGTCTTTATCAGTCTTTGCCTTCCATGGGTCAAACCAATCGTCACCGGGCCCCTACATGATTCCAAGCAGAGGAGAAGTGACCACCACCAGGCCCTGCAAGGTCCCCACACCACCTGCGGGGACTTTCATCCAAACGCTGGCCACTGCTCACCAGGGGCACTTCCCCTCTGTCAGGTGAGAGTGACTCCATGTGTGAACAACTCGACTGGCCACTGCTGGCTTTGAAGATGGAGGATGAAGCAGAAGGAAATACATGCAGGCTCTATAAGCTAGGAAAGGCAAGGAAATGGGTTCCTCTCAAAGGAATACAACCCTGACAGTGCTTTGATTCAGCCCAGGGGGAGAGACCCATTTAGGATTCTGACTTCCAGACGGTAAGACAATGCATGTTGTTACAGCAGCAAACCCAGTACTGAGCACAGCAGTTGGTGCTGGGGGTGGAGTGCTGTGGCCCGTGTGCCGTGGCTGGGACCTGGCGACAGGCAGAGAGAGGCAGAAGAGTCCAGATGCCTCGAACAGACTCCGCAGAAATGTGGAAGTGCCAGCCCTGCTAGTGGAGAATCAGAGGGGAAGTGGGAGCATGGCAGGGAAGACCAGCGTCCTCCAGAGACACCTACACCTACGGAGAACACAGCTGGGCATGCAGATGCTACAAGGTGCCGCTGGTTAAGGCCCCGGAGAATGAGGAAGATGCGGTTGCCAACTGGGGAACCGGGGCGCAGTGTCAGAAAGCCCAGCTGGCTCGTGCCCTGCGCCCTGCGGCTGGGCAGGAAGCGAAACCTGCAGTGATGAAGTGGAGGGTTCAGCCAGGGAGATTCCCGAGCTTCGAGCTGGAGGCAGCCCAGCTGTTTATATTAAAATGTGAAGGGAAGCTGGGTGTAGTGGTGCACGCTTGTAATCCCAGTACTTGGGAGGCTGAGACAGGAGGATCACAGGTTTGCAGCCAGCCTCAGCTACTTAGTGAGGCCTCCACAATGTAGTGAGACCCTGTTTCAAAATAAAGAATAAAAAATAGGGCTGGGGGTGTAGCTCAGAGGTAGAATGCCCCTGGGTTCAATCCCCGGTACCAAAAAATAATAAGAAAATAAAATGTGAAGGGAAGAGCTGTTGATCAAGCAGGAAAGGGCCTCGATGACCAGTCTGTTCTGTAGACTGCAGGAAGTGTTCACAATGAGGAGCCACTGGTCCCGACAGCCTGCTCTGCAGAGAAAGTTCTGGATGTTCCAAGCAACCTTCTGCTAGTGCTTCTGAAGACCAAAAGGCCAGAGCACCCCTCACACAGAGGGCTCTTTGAAGAGATCGGGATGTGGACATCTGTAGGGCAGTTACTGTGCCTATCACAGACTGTCCCCTTGCCCCCCAACATCTGGATTCATGCCACATGCTAAACATACTCACTCTATCCCAAGACCCCCACCCTCAACAGCAGCAACTTACACGGCGGCTGAGCAGGGGTGGAGGCAGAGGCGTGGGACCTGGTCGGAGCGGGGGCCCTTCACTGCTGCTGGGGAGTCAGAGGCCACCCCACTCTTTAGGGGCTGTGGTCTGAGGAAGGACGGGGCCTCAAGCCTTTCTGGGGTCTGTACTGCACAGGGTCACCTTCTCCTTGCCCTGCTGTGTTCTCTTCTAGGCCTGCCTGTCCCCCTCTCTGGAACCTAACCCCAGAGAGCGGTGACGGAGTGGGGTTGGGTTCACTGTGGTGCAGCTTGGGCCTAACAGAGCTGGCACGGAGAAGGTGCTCAGTTTATATCTGCTGATGATGGGCAGTGTGTTGGATTGTTCGGACCACCCAGCAGCAGAGAGGAGGCTGGGGACATTTTGTTAGGGCTCTGTCTCCTCTCTGGGCAACCTTTTGCGCCCTGGATTGGTGAAACCACGGGAAAGGGGGAACCCCATCTGTCCACCCGACTAGACAAGGGCCGGGGTGACCAAGGCATAATGGAAGGAGATGAGCTGGTCACTCGCCTTGCAGGAGCTGCCCCCCTCTGCTTTGCAGATAGTCATTCCTGCCTCTGAAGGAATTTTGTGTCCACTGAATAAGATAAGTCAGCAAGTCCCTCCTCCCCTCTCCTGCTCCACCCACCACCCTCCTGGCAGGCTGCACCAGCCAGGTACTGTATCTTGTGTTTTTGTAAACACCTACCAAGAGTAAAAGAGAAACTTTGACTCTGTTCTACGTTTATACCATCACATATCCTGCCGCCCTCCACACAGCTGCCTACCCTGCCTCATTTACTAAAAGCAGCAGAGAACTGGTTCAACACCAGCCAGTCAGACCTTCCCCTCCAGCCTCAGCTACAAAACTTACAATGAGATCAACAAACAACGTGTAGGGGACGGGAGGAAAACTTATGAACTAGAGAAAAGAAGGGGAAAAAGTAAGCCCCTAAAGGTTAACTTCTGGATTTCCAACATGAAACCCAGAAAAAGTATCTATTCCTACTTCTCTTTTCCCTCCAAGTGCCCTTACCCCCACAGTCACGGAGGAGGCAGGGCAGAGGGATCCTGGGCCACTGTTGACTCTGGACCTTGGTCGCCCTGAACGCGTGTACATAGGAGGTCAGGAATGTGGAGACTCCCCCACCCCCGCTGGCTGCTGGGAGCCCACATGAGCTCACTTTTAGGGTTCCAGGAACAGGAAGGCAGCAACCAAGCCAGCCGGGAAATGAGTCGCTGCCCCCCCCCATCCCAGCAAGATACGTAGGGCATCGACAGTATTACGACACCATCTGGTGACTCAGGCTCCAGATGCAGTACGTCCTTGGCGCTGATGAAGAAAGCGGCCATCGTGAAACTGCTACTTCACACCCTCCAACCCAGGAGCCCATTCTAGCTCCCGGCCAGCCCCTGTCCCAGAAACACCCACAGCTGGAAAAAGTTGGCTTCAATGGCAGCGGCTGCGAGGGTCTCGGAGTGGGTCCCCCAACGCCAATCCTGCGTGGCCCCCTTGCACACAGAGGGCAGCAGGGAGATCCAGCCAATCAAGAAAAGACCCAAAGGGGTCAGACAGACAAACAGAGAGGACTGTGACTTTGCCTCAAGATTGTAGCTTGACTTCCAAAGCTCGAATGCATTCTATCCTCCTTACCAAAAGCCCAATGTGAGGCCGACAGCTTGAGAAAAGGGGTTCAGGGGCAACCCTGCCCTGCAGCCCAGCAGAGAAGGAGCAAGGACTGTGGGGAAGCAGGGCATGCTTTTACCTGGGTAACACTGTTTGCCCAAGACTGCAAATAAATTAGTGGATATGTTCACCACCCTAGTAATAAAAAAGACACCATCAAAGAAAGCAAGAGGAAGGAGGAAGCCAAGAATATATGCCAGAGGACTTCATTAATTCAGTTTTAAATAGGGAATTCGTTATGATCTTGTTTATTCAGCAGACTGGTGCACCCAAGATAGCAATTTAGAAATTCCGGGCAAGACCTTCGGGTATATCCCTTTCTAAAGTGCTGACATAAAAGCAGTCAGAACTTGAAAGTTTCAAGGTCCAAAACCTCACGCTGTTGGAAATGTACGGCGCTGTTTCCAGTTTCCCAGCTCACCTAAGGTATCCTGTGTCTTTTCAAGGGGAAGGAGATGGATGGCATTACAAAACTATAATCGCCAGGGTGATTTTGCAGTTAAAACTGACAAGTCGAATTAAGGTCATCGAAGTTGTACTTCTGAACAAATCACAAATACTACACACACTAAAAATAATTCACTACCTATCTTAAAAACGCCTCGACCGGAAATCATCCCAACCACATGACACGCAGACCAGCCAGGGTCAAGGGGAGGGTATAGAAGCTGAGAAGGGCAGGAGAGGCCAGGAGGCTCCGGAGCTGCTGCCTAGTCTCCTGACTCAACAACGCGCAGGCCAGGGCTCTGTGCCTTGCACTCCTCTGCTAACAATACTGCTGCTCACCCCTCGGGGTTGTTGCAAACATCAAGTGAGTTCGTGTTCCTGAAGGTACTTAGAACTGAAAATGCTAAAACAACAACAAAGGTCACGGTGAGCAGCTCCCGGGGAACGTGCTGGGCACCAGAGTGACCAGCAGGTTCTCCCTGGAGCCAGTTTTCCTGGCGTCACCTGGACTGTACACACTGCGTGGCTGGACAGGCAGACTTTTCCCAGCCCGCAAGGGAGGAGGACCGGTGGGACCCGAGAGGCACACCTCCGAGAGGGCGCATGCCGGCGCAAGGCTGGGACGCCTCCCTGCCCCCGGGGAGCCCACCTGGCCGGGCGGCCTCACCTGCGGTGTCCCAGATGGAGATGTTGAAGGAGCGCCACTGCTTCAGGTAGAAGGCGCCGCCCACCGTGCTGACCGTGTCCGGGAAGCGCCGCTCCATGTACCTCTGCAGCAGCGACGTCTTGCCCACGTTCATGTCCCCCAGAAGCACGATCTTCCCGTCGGGCTTCCTCATCCTCCCGCTGGAAGCTGCCCCGAGCCCCGCACCCCTCCCGGCGTCCAGCCGGCCCGGACCCCGGACTCGCGGGGACCCCCAACTCTCGTGGACCGGCGGGGACCTGCCCCCAGACGTGCTGGAGTGCAAAAGAGGAAGCGGACAGGAGCGGAGGACGCACCCCGCGCCCACGTGGGAGCCCGGCCGCGACACGCCCACGCCCACGCCCCCATGGCCCATTTGCCACGCCCCCTCGACCGCCACGGTCACGCCCACGGCCACGCCCCCACGGCCCGCCCTCGCCCCGGGGAACCGGGATCCCAGCCTCTCCCTGCACCCCTCGGGGCTCCGGAGGAACAGAGGGTCTGAGCTCCGGCCTAGGCTGCTCCGAGGCAGAAGATGAAAGTTCCCGAAGCGCCTTCGCGGCTCGCACTCCTCCACACCCGCCCAGGTGCCCAGGTGCCCAGGTGTTCAGGTGCCCAGGCCAAGTATCCCGGGGCGACCTCTCACGTCCCCTCTCCGGTCCCCTCTCCGGGTCCCGCTGCCCAGCTTCTCTGCGCGTGCAGGAATGTAGCACCAGCAAGGTCTCATGAAAAGTTTGCAGAGGCCAAGAAGAACCTTCTGAGACGGAGGGAACCGCCTGCGGGGGGCCGGGGGGGGGGGACTGATGTGGTTTTGTTTTTATTTTCTCAAGAAACCTTTTCTGCACTTCTGTGTCTGAGGATAGGAGAGCCTTTGCTTATTTAAAGCTTGGAAGGAGTGTGTGTGTGTTTTACTGGTGATAGAACTCAGGGGCGTTCTACCTCTGAGCCACACTCCCAGCCTTATTTTATTTTTTATTTGGGAACAGAGTCTCGCTGAACTGCTGAGGCTGGCCGCCAACCTGCGATCCTCCTGTCTCAGCCTCCCAAGTGCTGAGATTACAGGAACGCGCCACCACGCCCAGCTCGGAAGCAAAATCTGACTTCGGCAGTTCGGTGACTACTACTGAAATCCTTCCTCCTCGCTTTTTAAATAGAGAAATCTTGAAATGCTTTTAAACTAGTCCGCGTGCGGGGTTTAGTATTTATTTTAGAGAAAATGCGGAGGCGGAACCCCATACTCCGGATTGCCCCTGGGGGGCTGAACCAAGGTGGAGATGGGGCCTTCCCCTCAATGCCCGGCTCCTGAGGTTCCAAGACCAGCGCGCCTGGGGACGGGGAGGTGAGCGTTCAGGGGTTCTGAATGTTCTCTCAGCCAGGGCTCCTTCTCCACCTGGGCCTCTTCCTTCCAGTGGCCAGCAGCTGGGTAGGAAAGCCTAGAACTCCCACACTTAGGGAGAGCCAATGTCATCCTGGCAGCTCAGGGGTTGGAAGAGCAGCAGGATCGGGTCTGGGAAGGTGCTGGAAGTTATAAAGCAGTACACAGGGGTTGTCTGGGCCCCCACACGCGACGCACTCTGGAATAACTTGTTGGAAGCTGATCTGCCCCGGCACAGAGCCTGCGCTCATCACACATGACGTCATCCAGTCGGAGGTCACGCCCCTTCCACGGTCCCTAGAGCAGGAGGCAACCTGCCTCTTCCAGTTCCTGGTGGCCCCCAGGCATTCCTTGGCTTGTGGATACAATCTGTGACACACACACACACACACACACACACACACACACACACACACACGGCTGCCTTTTCCCTTCTGTGTCCAAACTTTGGAGGGGGTGGGTACTGGGGATTGAACCCAGGGGCTTCTACCTCCGAGTTACACCCCCAGCCCTTTTTGTTTGTTTTGGTTTGGTTTGGTTTGGTTTGAAACAGTGTCTTGCTAGGTTGCTAAGAGTCTCACTGAGTTGCTGAGGCTGGTCTCAACCTGCATCCTCCTGTCTCAGCCTCCAAAGTACTGGAATTACAGGCATGCATGCTCAGCCCAAATTCTTCCCCTCTTACAAGGACGCTAGCCATATTTAAGGGCTGTCCTGCTCCAGGACAACCTCATCCCAGCTCATTACACCTGGAGTGGCTCCATCTCCAAATGAGAGCACATTCTGAGGTCCTGAGTATCTTAGTCCATTCATGTTTTCCAGTTTCAGAATCTTTAAGACTCAGTAATGCGTAAAGGATAAAAGCCAATTCTCACAGCTCTGTAGTCTGAGAGTCCAAGGTCAAGGCACCAGCAGATTTGGGGCAGTGAAGGCCTATTCCTCTGGTGGCGATGTCCCCGTGTCTGCACTTGGCAGAAGAGAGGAAAGGGCAAAGGGCATGAGAGTGCACCCTTTGGTCCCTTTTATAAGGCAGGAATCCAATCCTGAGGCGGAGCCATTGCGACCTAGTCACTCCCCAAGGCCTCACCTCTCAACACCATCACCTAAGACTTAAAGTTCCAGAGTGTGGATTTTGGAGGAACACACAGCACTGGCGGTTAGGTCTTCGACACATCTTGCTGGGGGGGGGGGGAGCACATTTGAACACATAACAGAACCTATAAACAATATATTAAGTCATTTCAGTTACCCATTGCTAAATAACCACAGCAAAATGGAGTCACTTCCAATGAAACCCTTTTGCTACCTGTTTTGGATTTTTTCTATCCATGTGATCAAAATACCTCACAAGCACAACTTAGAGGAAGAAAGGCTTATTGGCTCATGTTTTTAAAAGTTTCAAAGGTTTCAGTTCATGGTCGGCCAGCTCCAAGGCAGGGCTTTAGGGCATGGTGTAGTAGGAAAAGCCATTCTTACTTCATGGAAGACAGAAAGCCCAGAGAGGTGGGGGGCAGAGACAGATACAGTCCCCAAGGTCACACCCCCAGTAATCCACCTGCTCCAGCCACTTCCTACCTCTGAACCTGGCTACATTGTCTAACACAAGAGGTCTGGAAGTCACTTTAAATCCAAACCATATCATTATCTCTGTGGTTCTGTGGGTAACTGGCTCTGGCTGGTCAGTTCTACTGGTCTTGCTCAGCCTCTCTTGCAGTTATAGATAGTGGCTGGGTCCAGAAGCCTGTGCAGGCTCAAGGAGCTGGAATGTCACAGATAGATTCTTCCCAAACACAGTTGGTGTTTTGAGGCTCCTCTGTGTGGTCATCTTCTCCATATGGCACCCATGCTCCAGGGCTCTCCATATGGACTCTCTCTCCAGCAGGGCAGCTAGAATATTTACTTAGAGCACCAGGGTTCCTAAAAGTATGTGCCTAAAGATGAAGTGGGAGAGACAAGGCTTCATATGACCTAGCTTCAGAGGGCTGGAAGCATAACTCCTCCACATGAGTCAAAAGGGCATGGGCTATATTTTACAAAGAACTAGAAGAGAGGAGTTGGAAGGTGCCCAACACCAAGAAATGATAGGTGTCTGAGGAATGGAAATGCTGAGTATTCTGACTTGAACATTGCACATTTGAACGTTGCATATATATGCTTCCTTGAAACACATCAATGGAATGCAGAGTTAAATTTGGGGAGAGTGATATTTTTCTATTATTAAACTTTCCCATTCATGAACATGGTATATCTCTCCATTTATGCCACAGGTGTTCAAGGATCACCTGGTGGTACTGGAGGTTGAGCCCAGGGGCATTCTACCTCCAAGCTATACCCACAGCCCTATTTTAATTTTATTTTGAAACAGGGTCTTGCTAGGTTGATGAGAGTCTCACTACTTGCTGAGGCTGCCCTCCAAGCTGCGATGCTCCTGTCTCAGCCTCCCAAGTACTGATATTACCGGTGTGTGCTACCATGCCTGGCTCACCTGGAACTTTGACACTTCTCTCTACACTTTTCCCTTGAGGAAACTTCTCTTCCTGGAGGATGACATTCCAAACTTGTCTCCTGTCTGCTTCTGTCTCCTGAGTTCTGTCCATTTCTCCATCCACCTCCCAAACCCTTCTACATGGATGCCTCAGTGTGGCATACAGCATACCATTCATCTGGCTTCCTTGTCTGAGAAGCCCTCCAGTCTTCCACATTCTTCATATTCATATCCAAGATCCTGTGGCTGGTGGGTTTCCCTTCTAAACAAATACATCACATATTTTCTCTTCCCATAGCTACCCACTTGTCTGGGACCTCCTCACTCCTCTGTGGCCTCCTTAACTCTGAGCTCTCACCATCCTATCAGTTATCAGACTGATCTGTCATAACTCCTGCTTTCTCTGCTCAGAGACCTGCCACGGCTTCCTAATTCCCACCCCCATGAGTCCAAACTCTGCTCACCTTTTTCTTCCCCTCTTGCACACGCACACTTACCACCTTTTTTTTTAATGAATGTATGTATTTACTCATTTATTTATTTTTGGTACTGGAAATTGAACCCAAGGGCATTCTACCTCTGAGCTACACCCAGCCCTTTTTATTTTTTACTTTGAAACAGGGTCTTGCTAAGTTGCCGAGGCTGGCCTCCAACCTGTGATCCTCCTGTCTCCGCCTCCCAAGTACTGAGATTACAGGCATGCACCACCACGCCCGGCTACTTACCACCTTTTTTACAGTAGCTCTCCCACTCCCCTATAGCCTCTCCTGCCCTATCCTGCTCTATTTTCTTATCACGATCTAAAACTACTGCTTATTTACATATTTCACCGTTCAGCCTCCCTCTCTAGAATGCTGGCTCCATGAGGAAGGGACTCTGTTTTGCTTACCACTGCGCCTGGTGAATGGTGCGTGACAGATAACAGACACTCCAGAAACCCTTGAGTCACGAAAGAATCAGTGAATCCATCATCCTGGTGAGGCCAAAGGTGACATCCTACACATGTGTCGTGATCAGCCGTCCTCCACGTCCTTACTCATGGAGCCAGCAAAGGTCTCCCATCCGCCATCCATGTAGGTTCCTGGAATTCTGAGAGGCCCGGTAGGCACACCTCCACCAGCCCCCCTCAAGGGTGCTCTTTCATGTTCCTTTATCTGAATTCCTACCACTCGTTGATCTCTTGCACACAGTTTAGCCCCTTGAGGTGACAAGCAGGCTCATTCTACTCCATTTCCCTTGTCTAGGAAATCCCCTAGGGACAGAGAGCATGTCCTAGACAGATTCTAGCACATTCTACCACACACCCAGCAGTGTGGACTTTTCACTACTTGGTCTCAGTCAGCAAATGTTTGAATGAAGCCCTGGAAGACAGGTCCCTGAGCTTCATTTCCCTGGTGTCTCCCAAGTACCCAACCCCAGAAGGTAGTAGATGCTCAATGAGTGTGTGTGTGTGTGTGTGTGTGTGTGTGTGTGTGTGTGTGTGTTTCTGGGGATTGAACCCAGGGGCGTTCTACCTCCAAGCTATACCTCCAGCCCTATGTTATTCTGAAACTGGGTCTAGCTAAGTTGCTGAGGTTGGCCCCCAACTTGAGATCCTTCTATCTCAACCTCCTAAGTACTGGAATTACAGGTGTTCACCACTGTGCCTGGCTCATCAAAACATATTTTAATAGGTGGGTTAACTTATAACTGACATGTATCCATGTAAAACATTGCTGCTTTCAGAGCAGTTTGGAGAGGGGGATTGTTCCTGGGACCTAGCCCTGTGCCTGCATGTGGAATTCACTCTGCAAGTTTGTTAAAAATTAGAATTTTCCAGGACACCGGAAACCAAAATTTAACCAGAAGAATGTCTCCATCATTTCTGCCACTCCTTAGGAAAATGCCCTCGAGGTTGTTGGTGACCTTAGTCATGTTCAGGAAGTGGTGCTGAGGAGGAGGCGGATGTAGGGCCAACTTACATGCCAAGGGAGATGTTTGTCCTACCTGGGTCTAACCTCTGGCCTAATAGTATCATTCTTTTTCCAATTTCGTAGATGCAATGTGCCTTAAGGCCAAGGAAATTATGTAGTTCCTTTCCTAAGAAATGCAAACTGAGCATCTCCAGTACTGATAAGAACTGAAGCCCCCACTAGACACTAAGCACTGAGCCAGGGATAGAGCCCTGAGGAAAGCTGACCAGTGTCCCTGCCTCCACCCACGCTGGGGGAAAGAAGGCCAACCACATAAACAAGCCCTGCAGACGGCACCCTGGGGGTGAGTGATGTGGCTGGCGTGGGGGAGGCAGGTGAACGCAGGCTGGGGCAGATGCAGGGGCTTAAACTTTAAATAGCACGCCAACAAAGAATTCCAGCAAGTGTTAAAAGGAGGTAAGGAGTTAAGCATGCAGGTGTTTGCAGGAGGAACGGTACCCTGCAGCTAGAAAGGGAGACACAGCAGGGACTTGATCAGGCGTGACAGCAGAAGTATTTAGAGTGAGCCGGATGTGGTGGCGCATGCTTGTAATCCCAGTACTTGGGAGGCTGAGACTGGAGGATCACAGGTTTGCGGCCAGCCTCAGCAAACTAGTGAGGCCCTCCACAATTTACCCTGTTTCAAAAAAAAAAGAAAAAAAAATAGGGCTGGGGGTGTAGCTCAGAGGTAGAATGCCCCTGGGTTCCATTCCCAGTACCACAAAAAAAAAAAAAGTACTCAGAGTGGATCCCATTCTGGATGTCCTCTGAAGGCAGAACCAAGATTGGATGTGAAATAGAGAACCAACCTGAGGGAGAGGAGCCGGCTCGGCACCTAGAGAGCCGGACTCACGCACACCTGGGCTGTAGAGGACCAGCAGCCGGTCTCCAGAGCCGGGATGCTAACCTCGCCACTGCTGACATTTGGGACCTGTGGTATTCAGGTCCTGTGGGTATTCAGCCCCTAACTACTGGATTAAAGGAATAACATCCTCCCAGCTGTGACAACCAACACATGTCTCCAGATGCTGCCCAGTGTCCCCCAGGGGCCACAGGGCCTGCAGTCGAGGAGCCTGCTCTGGATGGAATCCACTTTGACACTCACCCTAGATTCCTTACACAGGAGCATCACTCACTGGTTATTTCTAGATGCCCCTTGTGAAATATTTACTTATTCTGTGGAAATCTCATACTCACCCCCTATGAAATAGTGACCATCTGCAAGCTGGCTAGGACCATACGTGCACAGTCGCTCATGTTCCCCGCATCCCCACAGCGCATCCCCACAGCGCACCCCACAGAGGTCTCCTGACAAGGGAACTGCAGCTGAGGTGGCGGAAGTTCCTCAGGATTCCACAGAGAGGGCGTGTCTTATCTGGACCAACAACTGATGGAAATCCCATCCAATACTGACTGATTGCTTTCTCTTTAGCTCCTGTCCATAGAACTCACATCTACTTAAGCACAAAATTGCTTTGTGTGTGTGTGTGTGTCTGTGTGTGTGTGTGTGTGTGTGTGTGTGTGTGTGTGTGTGGTACTGAGGATTCAACCCAGAGGCATTCTACCTCTGAGCTTCACCTCCGGCTCATTTTTTATTTTTGTTTTGAAACAGGGTCTCGCTAGGTTGCTGAGAGTCTCACTAAGTTGCTGAGGCTGGTCTTAAACCTATGATCCTCCTGTCTCAGCCTCCCAAGTACTGGGATTACAGGTGGGCCACCAATGGTTGAAGATTAACACCTCTCTTTAGAATGTATAGGTTGGGCTGTCTATCAGATCCTAAGATATATAGGACTTTTTTGTTTGTTTGTTTACATGAAGACTGCTGGTGGGAAGAGCAGGTCATGGCTGGGCCAGGTCAAGGAAGACGGAAGGATGTGAGCTTTGGAATTGGTTTTGTAAGAAGTGGGAGCCATGGAAGGTTCTATCCTCAACCTTCTGAACTACGGAGTCACTGGGAATCTGCAGACAAACATTTAGTGAGACACTTTTGCACACTTGAGCAACCACTCCCTTAAGCTAATCTCCTACTGGTAGAATTGCTTGGTCAACAGATTTTATCAGTTAGAATTATGTTCCATTGAGGGAGGGTGGGGCTCACCTGGACAACTTGAGACCCTACCTCAAAAGAGAGGCATTTCTTTCTCTCGCAGGAGAGTTCTGAGGTAGACCTTCCGGGGCCAGGCGGGCAGGCCTTGATTCCGCACCCTGGTGTGCTGGGGTGGGAGGCTTGGGGCACCACAGGGAGCAGATCAGGCTGCGGGGATCACCAGGGCCACTTGTGGAAAGGGGAGGGGATGCGGGGGATTCTGGGGCAGGAAGAGAGACTCGGTGGGGGTTAGAACTGGAAAAATGGGCATGATGTGCCCACTGTCTCCCACCCAGGCTACAGCGAGGGTGGCATTCCCAGGACAATGGAGCCAACCAGTCCCAGGAGGTAGGGTAGCTGCTGCTGGGCACTGACAGAGTCGGGCACAGAGGACGGGCTGGGGGAGGACCTGCACCTGTTCCCCTGAGCAAGGGTGCCAGGGGCTGTGTGCAAACACCCCCAGCCTGCACTCACCTTTGAACTTCCTTCCTTCCTCCCACCCTCCCTTCCTCCTTCCTTTCTTTTTTCTTCCCTTTCTCCCTCTCTTCTTTCCTCCCAATAGGGATGGAACCCAGGGCCTCCCCTCAGCTATGCAAGGCTCTACTGCTGAGCCACACCTGCGGCCCCACTAAGTCATTTTTTAGAATGATCTAAAATAGTAGAGGAAGACGGGGCATGGTGGCGCATCCCTGTAATCCCAGTATTTGGGAAGCTGAGACAGGAGGACTGTAGGTTCGAGGCTGGTCTCAGCAACTTAGCAAGATCCTCAGAAACTTAGTGAGACCCTGTTTCAAAATAAAAATTAAAAAGGACTGAAGGTGTAGCTCAAAGGTAGAAAGCCCTTGGTTTCAACCCCCAGGACCAAAAATAAAAAATAAAATAAAGTTAAATAGTAGAAGAAAATAAACCAGAGAGCTGTGTGTCCTTAACAAACAATATTAAATAAAAATATAAAACTTTGATAACACAAAAAACAATAAGGAAAGGAAATAAAGAACTAAGTTTAACTTTTTTTTGGAGGGGTACTACGGATTGAACCCAGGGGCATTCTACCTCTGAGCTATACTCCCAGCCCTATTTTAGTTTTTAGTTTGAAACAGGGTCTCACTAGGTTGTGAAGGGCCTCACTAAGTTGCTAAGGCTGTTTGCGAACCTGTGATCTTCCTGCCCCAGCCTCCTAAATACTGGGATTACAGGTGTGTGCCACCGCACCTTGCTTAAGTTTAGCTTCTTAGAGATGAACACTAAAATAAAATTATAGCATGACTATATTCACACATGAGTTCTCATTAATCCTGGCAAGACAATCAGCTAATGACTCAGAAGCAGAGATGCCTTTGTTACGGGTTTATTGTGCCCCCCCCCAAAAGACAGTCCTAACCTCCAGTACCTCCGCGTGTGAACTTATTTTGAAATAAGATCTTTACAGGGGTGATCAAATCACAATGAGGTCATTAGAGTGGGTCGGAATTCAATATGATGGTGTCTTTCTAAAAAGAAATTTGGACACAGACACCGCAGAGGGAGGACGGCCCCCTCCAAGCCGTCCAGCTCACGTCCAGCTCACGGCTCCCAGAAGCTGGGGGAGGCCTGCAGCACAGCCTCCCTCACAGCCTCCCTCACAGCCTCAGGAGGAACCAGCCTGCCCTCACCTGGATCTCAGGCTTCCAGCCTCCAGAGCTCAGAGATAATAGCTTTCTGTTCTCCTGAGACTCCCAGTTTGTGGCTCTTTGATATTTGCCCTCAAAGACCTCCAGTCCCGGGCTCTCCCCTGCACTGAGTGCCTGAACTGAGCCTGACCCGTTAGGAAAACCGGTATTCCTCACGGGCCACCTGCACTGCCAGAGAGGAAACAATTTACAATGTCAACAAGACCTGGAGGAGTAAAATTCCCAGCAGCATTTTACAAATGTCAAGGGCAATAAACACTCTGTCACTAACTTTTCAATAGACTTGAGAAGTCAGAACAGAGTCGAAAGGGATCTCCTTACATGTGGTAGACACCTCACACCCCAAAGCACACCCCACAGAGAAGAAGCCCACGCCGACAGACACACATCGCTTCTTGACCAAGATCTGAAGCAATTACCTGCACATTAGGAAAACAGACTCAATAGTATAACTGAAAAATAGATTTATCACAACTGTTAGGGTTTGGATCTGGAGTCCCCCAAAAGCTCAGGTGTTGAAGCAGGGTCCCCAATGCAGCAAGGTCCAAAGGTGGGTGTGGCTGGAGGAGTGGGTCACGGGGGCGTGACCTTGAGGGTCATATTGGTCCCCCCCCTCCCCGCTCTCTGTGCTTCCTGGCTGCCATGAGCTGAGCAGCTTTCTTCTGCCACATCCCGCCTCCTCCATGTTCTTTCTGCCTTCGAGACAGCCAACCATAAACTAAACTTCTGAAACCATGAGCCAAATAGTTCTTTCCTCCTCTAAGTTGTTCTTGTCAAGTATTTTGGTCACAGCAATGAAAAAGCTGACTAATACAACCACCAAAGGATTTTTTTTCCTGAACAACTGGTATATTAGAAACTTACAGTTTAATAACTACAGTGAATTGTGCACATTTTTTTCATTTTAACGCTAGCAGCTTTAGTTGAGTTTCAACACCAAATATCAGAATGTTTTTTATCCATTTGTGTGTGTGTGTGTGTGTGTGTGTATGTGTGTGTGTGTGTGTGTGTGTTTATTTGTTTGTTGAGACAGTGTCTCATCAAATTGCCCAGGCTGACCTGGAACTCACAATCCTCCTGCCTCAGCCTCCTGAATAGTAGGGATTACAGGTATGCCCTACCACACCCAGCTTTTTTTTTAGTCCATTTTAATGCTTTTTTGAGCTGTAACTTTCAACTCATAGAATTCACTCATGCCAAGTGTACAGTTCAGTGCTGTTAATGAATTCATAGTTATGCAGCCATAAACTCAGTCTAATTTACCACTCTCCCATTGAGACCCCAAGAGCTCCTCTGGCCCCTTTGCCCTCCGTGCCTCTCCTGCCCCAGCCCCAGGCAACCCTGATGACTGGTATCTAATGTTTTGCCTTTTATAGAAAATTCTTATAAATGGAATGATTCAACAGGGAGTCTCTGTCTGCCTTCTCTTCTCAGCATCTGTGCTTAAGGTCCATCCCTGTTGCTTCAGTTATCAACCATCTGTTCTTTTTTATTACTATATAGTATTTCCTTCTTCAAAATCATGTACAGCCAGATGTGGGTGGTGCACACCTATAATCCCAGTATTTGGGAGACTGAGACAGGAGGACCACAGGTTTGAGAACAGCCTCAGAAATGCAGCAAAACTCTCAGCAACCTAGTAAGACCCTGTTTCAAAACAAAACATAAAAAGGGCTGAGGGTATAGCTTGGAGGTAGAATGCCCTTGGGTTCAATGCCCAGTACTTGGGAGGCTGAGACAGGAGGATCGCAGGTTCAAGGACAGCCTCGGCAAGTAGTGAGACTCTCATCAACCTAGCAAGACCCTGTTTCAAAATAAAAATAAAAATAGGTCTGGGGGTGTAACTCAGAGGTAGAATGCCCCAGAGTTCAATCCCTAGTACCACAAAAATAATAAAAAATACAAATATATTATACTTTGATGACCTATGCCTATCTGATGAGCGTTGTTTTCCCTGATTTTCAGCCATTATGAATAATGAATGCGGCTATGAACACTCATGTTCAAGTTTTGGGTGGACATGTTTTTATTCTCTCGGGTAGACACCTAGGAGTGGAGTTGCTGGATCATGTGGCAGCTCTACTTCTGTGCCTAACAGTTGCAGGGATTGCTGCCGTTCGATCTCTTTTTTATACTCTGCAAGATGCACCCTCAGAGCCACTGGGAAAGACAAGTGCAATTTGAGGAGACATCCTCCAAAAAATTAAATTAAAATGAAAAAACGCATTTCTTAAGAAAATAATAGGATGTCAGACCTCGTCCTCACAGTAGCTCTGCCTTCCAGTTCTTGTTGTTGTTGATTTTTTTTTTTTTTTTTTGCAGTGGGAGAGGAGGCTGGGGATTGAACCTCAAAGACATTCTACCTCAGAGTTACACTCCTAGTCCTCTTTATTTTTTATTTTGAAACAAGTTCTCGCTAAACTGCTGAAGCTGGCCTGGAACCTGCAATCCTCCTGTCTCAGCCTCCCAAGTGCTGGGATGGCAGGTGTGCGCCACTGCCCCGTTCTGCCCCCCAGTTGAACAGAAGGAACTGGTTCAGAGAGGTGAACCCCCTGCCGTAGGACACTGTGGTGGGATCACAGAGCAGGCCACTGGTCCATGCCGCCCAGCAATGCACTCCAGCCTGGGAGCCCCGGCAGTCCAGAGAGGAGAAGGACAGCACACCCTTTTCTCTTTGCTGTGTCAGTGCAATCACCAAGAATTGTGCAAAATCACCCAAGTTATACAGCACGGAATCCATGCACACTCCAGGCATCGGTACATTCAGATGGCTTCCCTTTTCCCATCAAACCCATTACGTGGACCCTTTGAGGCATTTTCTCTACTTTCAGGCGAGTATCTGGCTTCGACCTGACAAACCAGGATGTTTAGGCATGCATCTGCTGCGCCCACACTCCTAGCCACTCCTCACGACCTGCATGGTCGGCGACACATCCCTAGCGGGACCGGGGACCCTGCGCAGAAGGCCGTACTCTGCCTTCTCAGCCAACTCCCACTTCTCCCGGATGCACGCGGAATTTCTCGTCTAGAGTCCTGATTCTCAGCCCCGCTCAGCCCTGGTCTCTGCCCTGCAAACATGCCGCTCTGTGCAGCTTGAGCACACACCAGGAAATCCCCCTGGCAAGCCGCTCTATCCTCCGACTCTTCTTTTTTTTCTTTTCTTTTCTTTTTTTTTTTTTTTTTGAGTTACAAGGGATTGAACCCAGGGGCCTTCTACCTCCGCGCTAAACCCCCGGCCCTATTTTTTATACTTTATTTTGAAACCGGGTCTCACAAAGTTGTGGAGGGCCTCACTAAATAGAGAGAGAGAGAGAGAGAGGGAGAGAGAGAGAGAGAGAAAGAGAGCTGAGGCTGGCCGCGAACCCGGATCCTCCGATCTCCGCCTCCCAAAGTACTGGGATTACAAGCGTGCGCCACCACACCCGGCCACCTCCAACTCTTGTGACCATTGCATACGTGTCTAGTCCAGGGTTGAGAATTTCTACAGGTGGCCCAGCCGAACCACTTCCACATCCCCACTGCAGAGGCGAGTCCCACAGCACATGACAAGAGGTCGCTGGATCCTCCAGCTCTGGGATACTGGTGACCTGGCATGGAGACACTCTGATCTGGTAGAATGCTGTACACTTTTAAAATAAGGAGATTTTAAAATCTCATGGAACCAGACGTGGGAGGAAGTCCCTTGGAGGAGTCCGTGGGTGACTTCCGACCTGCAGGCTGCTGCCTACCTGCTCCCCACCCCCAGACCAGCCATTTCTCCCCCTTCATTCTCCGCAGCAAGCACCCAGGGTGGTCAGCACCAGCTGTGCCGTGTCCTCCCTGCCCATTCCTTTCCCAGCATACCGGGGGACCTACTCCCCACTGTGCACCCTGAAACTGTGGCCTCGGAGTAGCCCAACCTAAGGGTCACCTTAGCCTTACAACCTGTCTGTGAACCTTGATCCTGTCAGCCACTTCCTTCCTATTGAAAATCTACCCCATGGCCTCGCCTACTAATCAACCACAGGTCCCTTCCCTACCCAGGGACCCGCCCTTGATCACACAGGGGTGTGTGTGTGTGTGTGTGTGTGTGTGTGTGTGTGTGTGTGTATTACTGGGGATTGAACCCAGAGGCATTCAACCCAGCTCACCTGCTTTGGGATATTATAAAACAGATTCAGTCGGGTGTGGTAGCACACGCCTGTAATCCCAGTACTTGGGAGGCTGAGACAGGAGGATCACAGGTTCAAGAACAGCTTCAGCAAGAAGTGAGACTGTCATCAACCTAGCGAGACCCTGTTTCCAAACAAGAAATAAAATCAGGCTGGTGGTGTAGCTCAAAGGTAGAATGCCTCTGGATTCAATTCCCAGTACCACTAAATAGATAGATAGATGACAGATAGATGGATAGATAGATAGATAGATAGATAGATAGATAGATAGATAGATAAGACCCAGAAAACCTTTCTGTACACACTAATGGGTCTGGTATCAGGTCTGAGAGCCAGGAGCAGGGATCGGGCTGCATTCTAACCACTTCAGCCTTTGGATGAACCACTGGACAGATACTTCTATAAGATCCAAGTTTTAATTCCCAGGGACACAATCCACACTTCAGGCTGCCTAGGTAAATATTAGCATGCATCTCACATAATTTAAGGGAACCATGCAAAGCTATTGATAATCCAAGATTAATTTTCAGAAATGACTGCCAACCATCGTGCTGAGTCATGAGTTTTCACAATTGGACAATCGATATAGTACAGTGTGCTTGAGGTTTGTATGTTTGTTCATTTTAATTTTAGAGTCAGGGTCTCACTCTGTTGCCCAGGCTGGCCTCAAATCCCTGGGCTCAGGGAATCCTCCTGCCTCACCTCCCAAATAGCTGGAACCACAGGTGTGCAGCACTGCATCGGACTATGCTTAATTTTTTACCAATTTGTGTTTTTCTGTATTTTTCACATTTTCTACAATGAACACACATTACTTTTAAAAAGAGAACAAGCTGACCTAGAATGGCAACCTAAATTTGAAGTTGGGGAGATGGGATGGAAGTAAGACTCCTAGCAGTTTATGGAAAGGGCCAAGTGGGAAGTTAAACCCCACTGCGTTTACTTTGGGTTGAAATTGCTTTTCCTTGCACCATTCTGAGCCTAGTTGGCTCTGGGGAGGGGGAGGGGAGAGAGTGGTTGGTGAAGTGTGTTTAAATGTTTGTATGACAGTTCCGGTGTTCTATGGTGAGGCAGCCAGAGGGACCTGGTCCAGCACTTCCGGAACAAACTCGTGATGGCTATGTGTGATGGGCAGGACAATATTAAAAGCATAGGTTGAACCCTGTGAGTTTGCTGATATTTGGGCCACGATGACCTACAAAACTGCAATTTCATATGGTCTGGCCTGCAACTTGGTAAATTAAACTATTTTCCCTGGACAGTCTCCATTGGGTTGGTTCAAACATATTATTTACTCTCAGCCACAAAAATGAAAAACCAAGGCTTAGCCATGGCTGACGATCTCATCCAGCAGCCTCCCACCAGAACCTGCACGGTCCTTGCCACAACTCCCTGCACTTTAGAGCAACTTCTCAAAAACATCAACCTGGATGCCCGCCCAGGCCACCAGGAAGTTCAGAATTTCTGGGGGCCGGGAACCAGTCTGAAGGGTTTGTTTTGTTTTAGAAACTTTGATTGTTTGTTTTAGAAACTTTACTGAAGTATCACCGACAGACAGTAGTGCACACTTTCAAAGTGTGCAACTGGGTAAACTTGACATGCATTCACTTGTGGGACCATCGCCAGAATGACCGTGTCTATTACCCCAAAAGGTCTCCTTGAGTCCCTTGGCCACCCCTCTCTCTCCCCCTCCCCCTTCTCAGCCCCAAGCAACCCCTGATCCTCAGTCACTAGGGATTTGTTTGCACCTTCCAAAATCTTATATACACGGGACGACACATCACGTACACATTTCTGTCTGGCTTCTCTTGCTGAGTGTCACTTAATCATGTCGTTGCACATATCAGTGGTTCCTCCTTTTGACGGCTGGGTGGTGGCCACTGTATGGACGGATGACATTGGTTTGTCCACTCACCCGTTGGCGCTGTCTCTGCCCTTTGCTACTGTGACTAGAGCTGCTGTGACGAAATTCCTTCCCTTTTGCATTCCCACCGGCAGCACGGGAGAGTTCCAGCCTCCCAGGATCCTTGCCAGCGTGTGGTCTGCTGCTCTTGGTCAAGCTGGTGGTGTCAAGCTAGCAGGCGTGTCATGGTGCCGCTCTCTGCTTTTGATCTCCATCACCCTTGAGACTGGATGCTGTATTGTCTGCATATCTTCTCTAAGGTGACTCTTTAAATCTTTTGACAGGTTGTAGAATATATATATATATATATATATTATATATATATTATATATAGTATATATATTGTGCATATGTATGTATAGTGTATACTATATATTGTACTAGGGATTGAACCCAGGGGCATTCTCTCTCTCAGCTATACCCCTTTTTATTTTTTCTTTTGAAACAGGGTCTCACTAAATTGCTGAGGCTGCCCTCAGACCTGCAATCCTCCCGAGTACTGGGATTACAGGTGTGCATAGGGTTTTTTAAGCCTCCCCCCCCACACACACACACACCATGATTTTAACGAGCAGTGATGATTAACAGCCACCAAAACTTTAACCTTAAACCCTCAGGAGCACGGTGAGTCCAGCGCCAGCCTCTTGTGCCCCCTACTGGTGGTGGGGGGAAGTGCCTCCTGCAACAGAGTCGTGGAAAGGTGGATCCTGGGCCCAGTCCCAAGGGTGTTTCTGGGACTCTCTCTGCACAAGTCCTGCCAGGGTGTGAGTGTGGGGGGAGTGACCACCCGCACCTCTCCATGTTCAAACCCTCTGCAGCAGAGGAGAACGCCCTCGTTCTCTGTCCCCTGGGAGCAGCGGAGATTCTGAATGTCTTGGAGGCAATTCCCTGGGCTCCTCTGAGACAACCCCACAACACAACCCCTTCCCCGAGATGGACATTTGGGAAGTGTGCACTCCAGGTGGCCTAGACTGAGTACAGACACTGCTGAGCTTCAGTACGTGATGATCCAGCCTGCTGTGTAGACGGGCCCAGGAAGACCCTGGGAGTTTAGAACACTTTGAGGCTGGGCCAGTCGGTGGACAAAGGAGGGGAAGGTGGGGTACAGCCTCATCCCTGCCCCACCTGAAGCTTGGAATGAGACGTGCAGTCTACTAGAGACAGATTTGTGTCCTGAAAGACATGTCAAAGTCCTACCCCCTGAACCTCAGAATGTCACATTATTTACAAACAGGGTCCTTGGCAGATGTAATTAGTTAAAATGAGGCCAAGCTGGGCATGGTGGTACACACCTGTGATCCCAGTATTTAGGAGGCTGAGACAGGGGGATCACAGGTTTGAGCACAATTCAACAACTTAGCAAGACTCTCAGCAACCTAGTGAGACCCTGTTTCAAAACAAAAAAATTAAAAAGGGCTGGGGTGGACCTCAGAGATACAATCCCCAGTGCCACCAAAAAAAAAAAAAAAAAGATGAGGCCAAACTGGAGTAAGGTGGGACCTAAATCCATTATGACTGCCCTAAAGGGGGAAATTGAAAACTGAGGCAAACAGAGAGGAGAGGGCCATGCCATGACAGAGGCAGAGACTGGAGCCAAGAAATGCCAAGGAATGGCCAGACGCCCCCTGCAGAGTTCCCGCCCACACCCCAATTCAGACTCCGCCTCCAGTCTGTGGGAGAACAAATGCTGCTGTTTCCCAGTGCACAGGGACCCCAGCCCTTGTCCCTTGTGACTGTCCCCTCCTTCTGGGACTCAGGCTCCCTGTTAGACCCCGAATCCAAGCAGGTAAGGGAGGCCCGAGGGTGACATGGCCACCGCAAATTGGGGGCGTGCTGGCCCCTGACAGGCCTGACTCTGTCCCTTTTCTTCCGTTTATAATAGCCTTGTTTTAAAAACTGATAGAGTTTTAAATGGCAAGCATTATTTAAAACACTACAAAACAAAAATAAAAATGACTTTAAATGGCTTTATCCAGAAATATCCAATAGCAGTTAGCACACATTGGAGATACCTTTCCCAGAGACTTCCGGACTCTATTACAGGTATGTACATCTGCAGGGGTTCTTTTTTTTTTTTTTTTTTTGCAGTACCGGGGATTGAACCCTACACCCCCGGCCCTATTTTTTATACTTTATTTTGAAACCGGGTCTCACGAAGTTGCGGAGGGCCTCACTAAGTAGAGAAAAAGAGAGAGAGAGAGAGAGAGAGAGAGAGAGAAAGCTGAGGCTGGCCTCGAACCCAGATCCTCCGGTCTCCGCCTCCCAAAGTACTGAGATTACAAGCGTGCGCCACCATGCCTGGCGCCTGCAGGGGTTCTTAAGACCCCATCTTGCGCGTGGGGCTTCTGTGTGGATGTGGCCTGAGGAGTCCCTCACAGAGCACCATCCAGCTTTTTATGAGTTTCCACTCTGCAAACATTGTTAGTGAACGTCCCTATGCATGTTTCTTGTTCCTTTTTTTCTTTTTTTGGTGCTGGGGATTGAACCCAGGGGCCTTCTACCGCTGAGCCACACCCCCAGACCCATTTTATTATTTTATTTTATTTTTTATTTTGAAACAGGGTTAAAGAGGGTTTTGTTTTTGTTTGTTTGTTACTAGGGATCGAACCCAGGGACCTTCTATCTCCAAGCTACATCCACCACAGTCCTTTTTATTTTTTATTTTGAAACAGGGCCTTGCTAAGTTGTTGAGGCTGGCCTTGAACCTGTGATCCTCCTGTCTCAGTCTCCCAAGTACTAGGATTAAAGATGTGCGCCTGGCTGTATGTTTCTTTTTTAATTGATGAGAATAAATCCTGGCTGTATGTTTCTTTTTTAATTGATGAAATAAATCCACTGGTAAACTCCCCAAAGTGGGGTTGCCTTTTCTCCCCATTTATATTATTTCCTATAAATTACAAAAGTTATATATATATATAAAATATAAATACATATATTTATATATAAATAGTATGTATATATATATATGTATATATATATATATATATTTTACTCAACTGTTACGTATAAACACAAAGTGCACGTGAAACATTGCCGTGATACTCCCCACGCCTGTCCCCAGGGCGACCGCTACACACCGCCTGGAGAAATCTGAGTGATGAGAGCTCCGTGCAAGTCCCCCTTCTCTCTCTCAATCAATATGTGGTCTTGTGTAGGACTCAGCACATTTAGTGCAGCATCCTTGTCTGCAGATGACGTTGTGGCCTGCTCTTCCCCATCCCGCAGGGACTTATGACAATTCAAAGAAATGTATGAGAAATGAAACACAAAGATGTATCTGTACTAGGTCACACACAAGGAAATGTCAGCAGTTGTCAAAGAATTGAAATCATGCGTACTATCCTCCGAGTAGAAGGCAATTCTATTGAAAATAAGCAATAAAAGAAGAGTTAGGAAACCTACATGCTTGTCAATGTAGATTGAATTTCTCCTGGATTAAGGAGGAGAGCACGGTGGTGGTTACAAGTACTCAGAAGTGAAGGTCAACCAACAGTACAGCGTGTCAGGGCTCATGTGATCCAGAAAGGCTGTGCTTAGAGGAAAATCTGTAAAAAATAATAGCTTAGGAGTTTATCACAAACTTGAAGAAAGAACTATAAAGTAAATTTAAATAAAGCACAAGGAAATATAAAAATAGGAACAAAATTTATTTAACACTCAAAGAAGCAATGGAAGAGATGAACAAAATCAAAACCTAGTATTAAAAAATAATTTTTTTGTGTGGTACCGGGGATTGAACCCAGGGGCATTCTACTTCTGGGCTACACCCCAGCCCTATTTTTTATTCTTTATTTTTGAAACAGGGTCTCGCTAAGTTTCAGAGGGCCTCACTAAGTAGCTGAGGCTGGCCTTGAGCCTGTGATCCTCCGGTCTCAGCCTCCCAAGTATGGGGATAACAAGCATGCGCCACCATGCCCGGCTTCTAAAAAATAATTATTAATAGACCAAACTCTAGTGAAGACTGAAAAACAAGAAAAGATGGAAGAAAAGAAAGAAGGATGCAAGAAGGAAGGAAGGAGGAAAGTGAGTCAGATATTGAAGGAGAGGGCAGTATAACAATAGCTAAAATTTTAAATCATAAGAATGCTATAAATGTTTTATGTTCATATTTTGAAAGCTTGGGCAGAATACATGCTTTTCTATCAATATTTAAATTACTAAAATTGACTCAAAGATGGAAATGATAAATAAACCCAATAATAATTTTTAAAAATCAAAATCAGTAGTAAAAAATTTTCCCCATCAAAAGATAATAGCCGCTGGGTGTGGTGGCACATGCTTGTAATCCCAGTACTTGGGAAGCTGAGACAGGAGGATCGCAGGTTCGAAGACAGCCTCAGCAACTAGTAAGACTCATCAACCTAGTGAGATCCTGTTTCCAAATAAGAAATAAAATCAGTCTGGGGGTGGAGCTTGAGGTAGAATGCCTCTGGGTTCAATTCCCAGTACCAAAAACAAACAAAAAAAGATAACAGCCTTCAGCCTTTAAGAAACACATGACACCAACTGTATGAAAAAGTAGAAAAAAGAAGGGCATCTACCCAAATCAGTTGATGAGACCCATTCTCAGATCAATGAATAAAAATCAGACTACGGTGGTGCATGAAATCTAAGTTGCCGACCACTCACACTAGTGAATATGGACATAAAACTACAAATGAAATACTGGCAGAGGCAGTTCAGTCGTGTACAAAAGTATAGATGCACCACAATGAAGTGGAGTTTGACCCAGGATACATCGAGGGTCTGAATCAGAATGTTTATGATTCTAACCCATGGCATTAACAGATTAAAGGGGAACAAGCGGGATCATTTCAACAGATACAGGAAAATTATACATCAAAGTCAATAATTTCTCTTCAGTGCTGGGGATTGAACCCAGGGCCAAGCACATGGAAGGTAAGTGCTCTACCACTGGGCTACACCCCTAGTCCAGTCATTTTTTTTAAGTCTTAAAAAGCACAGAATAAAAGGGATTTTCCTTATCTTGGTCAAAAGACATTCATCAGAAGCAAACACCACACTTCCTGTCTTGACTTTAAAAGCATTTCCATTAACGTCAGAAACAGGACAAAGTCACCTATTATAATCATTATAATTCACCACAGAACAGGGTGTCCTGGCCAGTACAACAAGAAAGAGAGATAAGAATTTAAGAGCTGGAAAGGAAGATACAAAGCCGTTGTTGTCTGCAGATGATATCATTTCATATGTCTGAAGTCTGAGATAATTTACAGACAACTAATAATCTCCTTAGAAGTAATATCAACATTACAAAAATAGCATTCTGTCATCAACAATAAGTAATTATAAAAAGTAATAGAACAAAGATGCCATTATTAATAAAACCATAAACCAAAGTTACCATGAAATAAATATAGCACAAGATAGATGAGACTTTGGTGGAGAAAAGTATAATCATCGGACAAAACAATTTTTTAAAGACTCAAATAAGCCAGCTGGGTGTGGTGGCACAGTCTGTAATCCCAGTACTTGGGAGGCTGAGACAGGAGGATCACAGGTTCAAGGCCAGCCTCAGCTACTTAGTGAGGCCCTCCACAACTTAGTGAGACTCTGTTTCAAAAGAAAGAATAAGAGCCAGGCATGGTGGCGCACGCTTGTAATCCCAGTACCTGGGAGGCGGAGACTGGAGTATCTGGGTTCTCGGCCAGCCTTAGCTACTTAGTGAGGCCTCCACAACTTTGTGAGACCTGGTTTCAAAATAAAGTATAAAAAATAGGGCCGGGGGTGTACCTCGGAGGTAGAAAGCCCCTGGGTTCAATCCCTGGTACAGCAAAAAAAAAAAAAAAAAAAAAAAAAGAAAGAAAGAAAGAATAGGGCTGGAGGTGTAGCTTGGAGTTAGAATGCCTCTGGGTTCAATCCCCAGTACTGCAACAAACAAACAAAAAAAGGGCTGATGGTGTAGCTTGGAGGTAGAATGCCTCGGGTTAAATCCCCATTACCAATAAATAAATAAATATTTCTGAATAATAGCAAGAAAATTTCTAACAACCAATTGTGTGTGTGTGTGTGTGTGTGTGTGTGTGTGTGTGTGTGTGTGTGTTGCTAGAGATTGAACCCAGGGGCATTCTACTTCCAAGCTACAACCCTAGCTCTATTTTATTTTTTTTATTTTAAAACAGGGTGTCACTATGTTGCTGACAGCCTCACTAAGTTACTGAGGCTGACTTCGAACCTGTGATCCTCCTCTCTCAGCCTCCCAAGTACTGGGATTATAGGCATGTGCCACCATGCACAGCTACAACCAAAAATTTAAAACCTTGAAACACAAATTATATATTGGTAGAAAATTTCATATAAAATACTATGGCCCAGAATTGATGGCCAGAATACATAAAGAATTCCTATAAATCAGTAAAAAAAAAAACACTAAACAAAGAAAAAAGATTTAAGTTGTCAATTCACAAAAGAGAAAAGCTACACGGTGTAAGAAGTATGAATGTCTTTTCCATCAAACAGGTTGGTCAGTCGGCATTTTAGCTTAGATAACTTTCAGTTTCCCAGAATCTTAAATTTCATTTCTTTGTGAAACCACAAAAGTCAAAACTCCCACCTGTCTTTAAACTAGCCAATCGTGCAGAATTGTGCTTTAAACTAGCCAACTGCTCTGGGTTGTGAACCCAAGCCCTCACCAATCAGGGCATGGGGCAGGATCATGTCAGGGCACGGGGCAGGGTCATGTCAGGGATAAAACCCTAATGGACTTCCCATTCAGTGTGCCTGCCTACCAGACTTTTTGTTGGTTTCCCCTTTCTACACAGGTAAAAAGGTCTTGCCTTGCTGAGCAACTCTCGAGTGTCTTGTTTTGATCGCTGATTCACATTTCCCACAAAAGTAAGCGTGAAACACAGTTTATGGCTGCTGGCCCACAGGACCAGATGTTGTCACGGGAGTGGAGGAAACAGAGCTCATGTGCTGGATGCCGTCAGAAGCAACCTGGAGAGCAGCTTGTCCCCATACAATCGGGTTGAGGTTGAGCGTGCCTGACAACCCTGAAATCTCTTCCCACTTCTGAAAACTCTCCCAATAAAAATATCACCAAGAAAGTTAGAAAAAAAGCAAATGCCCATCTTCAGTGGAGTGGGTAAAGGAATGACAGCACATTCGTGCAATAAAACGCTAACCCAGAGGCCTGGATCTAGATGCATCAATGTGAGCAAATCTCTAGACAATGCTGAACAACAAAAACAATGTCCAGCAAGTTTCACCCGGAGCTGAGAATTTTCTGGAATGGCCTCTGGTGAGCACCGATGCCCAGTCCCCAAAGGGAGAGGGTTGGGGGGGCTCACCAAGTTCCAGTGCCCTGCCTTACCGAAGGCTGCACGTGGACCCCACCACATTCCTCATACGGAAGGCTGGCACCCCTCACTGCCGCCCTGAGCCCTCTTAGCCCAGCCGCACGGCAGTGTCTGAAAGTAAATTTGGAGTCTCAGCTTGCTTCATTTGCTGAAAGGGCCCCACATTCTCTTGTAGGCATGTTCTTTCAGAAGCAGCATAGGCTTCTGTGTGACTGGACGAGGCTGCATTATGAAGAGTCCTGTACACCAAGTCCTTGCCCCTGTAAACCGCAGAGCGCCTCTGTGCCAGCGCGGCACCAAAGAGTCAGTGGCCCTCACACCAGGGTCACCGTACCAGTTTCCTGGGGCTGGCACTACAACCACCACCATCTGGGTGGCTTGCGGCCACAGAAATCAATTCTCTCTCAGGTCTAGAGGCCAGAAGGCTCCTTCTCCAGGGGAGACGCTGTTCCAGGCCTCTGCTGGCGCTGACTGGTGGCCGTCCTTGGCTTGCAGCTGCCTGGCTCCAATCCCTGTCTTCACGGGACAGCTCCTTTTCCTAGGAGACTGCCAGTCGCACCCTAATGACCATCTTTACTTGATGAGTTGAGATGTGATCTTCAAAGACCCTATTTCATAATAATGTCATTTTTATAGGTACTGGGAGTGAGCATTTGCTCATCGTTAGGACAATATAATCCGATCACAATAAAGCCTAGTTACACTCACTGGTTGCAGCAACTGCCCCCACCCCATCCCCTGGGGGGGGGGCAATGGCCCTTTGCCTGTTTTCTCTCCTTCCTTCCTTTACTAGAGATTGAGCCCAGGGGCATTTTACCCCCAAACTACACCCCAGCCCTTTTTATTTTTTATTTTGAAACAGGGTCTCGCTAAGTTGCCGAAGCTGGCTTTGAACCTGCAATCCTCCTGTCTCGGCCTCCCAAGTACTGGGATTACAGGTGTGTGGCACCACACCTGGCTCTCCTGTTTCTTTGCAGGGGCTGTGCTAAAAATAACCTAATAACCCAGATCAGCTGACCCCACCTGGCTTTACAAGCTGACCTCACCAGGTTCCAGGAAAGCGACCCCTCTGATTTCACAAGCCCAGCTTCCCACGCTTTGCAGATCTTCACTGGCTTGGCAGACCCCCGGCCCTAGAAATAGCACTCCTTCCCCATCCTTTGCTGCTGATGACATTTTGGCCTCAGCCCCTCTGCCAGCAGATGTCCTAATAAAATTTTGCTCCCCAAACCTCATCTGGCCTAACAAACATATCTCTGTGTGTGTGGGGGGGGGGTACCATGCGACCTGCAACAGTCACAGTGATGTTCAAGCGCTCTCTTGGACAGCCCAGGAGGTACAGCTAGGGACAGCCGCCACACTCTTTCCTGCAGGACAGACAGCTTAGGAGTGGGTGGGAAGCGACATAAAGGTCATGTCTGAATTCCGTCTCTTGGTGTACATGGGGAAGAGCCAGCAGCGACACTTGGCTAAGATGCGTAGATAATGACGGGCTGTGCGTCACATCCTTGCCCTCCTGCCCACTGTAGGAGAAACACAGTGAACCGGGCCCACTCGGCAGGAGTACTGGCCCTTCTCAGCGTTCCGGAATGAGGAATTCACCTGCTTCCCCAGAAGGACCCGTCCCGCCTCCCACCCCGCCCCTCGCTTATCTTTCTTGCAGCGCTGGCTAAAGAGGACTAAGGGTTTCTCAGGCATCTCCTAAGCGATACCGTGATTTTGAAGTGACTCTTATGAGGGTTATTTACTTTTGCAAAAAAAAAAAAAAAATCAACCACTTGTTCCAGCCACAGATTCTGTAGCCATCTCAGAAGTTCTTGAGTGCCCATAATGCTTTTTAAACTTTTCGTTGCCCCTGCAAACATAATTCGAGAGCCTGGCAGATGTGTTCATTGCATTGCTTTTATACAGGAAAGGTGACATGTGTGAGTGCGCACACGCGTGTACTTTTTTTTTTGCGGTATCAGGGATTGAACCCAGGGGCGTTCTACCTCCGCACTACGCCCCCGGCCCTATTTTTTATACTTTATTTTGAAACCGGATCTCACGAAGTTGCGGAGGGCCTCACTTAGTAGAGAGAGAGAGAGAGAGAGAGAGAGAGAAAGAGAGAAAGAGAGAGAGAGAAAGAGCTGAGGCTAGCCGTGAACCCGGATCCTCTGGTCTCCGCCTCCCAAAGTACTGGGATTACAAGCGTGCGCCACCAAGCCCAGCACACATGCGTGTACTTTTAAAAATAAGATAAACTGGGCATGGTGGCGCATTCCTGTAATCCCAATACTTGGCAGGCTGAGAAAGGAGGATCACAGGTTCACGGCCAGCCTTAGCAAGGCCCTCTGCAACTTAGTGAGACCCTGTTTCAAAATTTAAAAAAAAAATAGGGCTGGGGGTGTTGATTAGAGGTAGAGTGCTCCTGAGTTCAATCCCTAGTACCAGGAAAAATAAAAAGTAATAAGACAAGGGGGCGATGAGGGTCTAAAGAAGATCAGTTTATTCCCACCTGCCCCACAGCATGCCGCGGTCGGTCAAGGCTTGCAAACTCCTGTAGCCAGATCCTGCCCCTCACCTAATTAAGTCACTATTGCAAACTCAAGTTAGAGCTTGTCACTCTGAGAAAGGAAGAGGATAAAACAAAGAAATTGCTTAGCAAACATGTTAAAGCTTTTGAAGATGACCTTAGTAAACCACAGGACTCACTGGCATAGCGCCCCTTGGGATGAAGTTCTGCTGAAAAGCGACTGCTTTAGAGAGACACCGTCCGCACAGTCAGATAGCATCAGGTCACCTTTACTTGCCTGCGAGCTGTGTTTCTGATGATCCTAAATGATTGGCATCATCCCTAAAGACAGAAAACAATCTGTATCCCTTAAACATCATATTTTGTTGTGTGACTCGTGGGCTGCCCCTCCTGCCCCAAGTCTCTTTGCTTATATCAATTCTTTGCAAACAAGTTAGGTTTTATTGTTATTATACAAACCCCCCTGTCCTTCACGTGGAGCATCAACCCTCGCCGGTGGGGCCTGCTTGCGTCTCCATTCCTGCTTGCCCAGAATGGACCAGGCGGATCTCAGGAGCCAGGAATCCCGAGGCCTCCAGCAGCCGTCCCCAGAGGCCTGGCCTATGCCGGGGTGCCAGAGCACTCTAACTATTATCATTCACTGCATGTCTTCATCCACTCAGCCATCCAGCCAGCCATCTGTCCAGCCATCCATCCCTCTGTCCATCTGCCCATCTACTCATCTGTCTGCCCATCCATCTAGCCATCCATCTGTACTTCTCTCTATCCATCTCTCCACCCCATCCATAGCATTTATGATGTTTTTTCTTTGGCCAGGCATGTGCTAAGTGCTGGGGTGTAGAGAGTGAAGCTGGTCCTGTCCCGACAGCACTGACCTCAGAATCTGGCAGGGAAGATGAGACCTTAAGCTGGTGCTGTAATAGAGGTGGTGTATGTTCTCCCAGAGCAGAGACCAGGCTGGAACGGGGGCAGTAGAGAGGGCTTTCTAGAAGGGTCCTCAAGGTTCAATAGGAGTTTGCAAAGAAAGAGTTGGAGTTGCTGAGGATTCAGTATGGAGGGCATGAGTCAGGCAGTGGTGTCCTCTCTCCTTTAACTTTTTGCGAGTTAAATGTAAAGCCCTTCCTTCCACCAGTGCCTGGGAAAGAGGAAGTGCCTAGGGGGGCAATTGCCAAATGAACGAATCCATCCAAAGAGACAGGATGGAAAATTCACGATGTGAGCTTTGTTGGGACGGGACGACGATCTCTCAGACTTTGAGGATAAATCCGGGGGCTCTGCCAATTTGCAACTCTAACGCACGTGTCCCAGACAACTGAAGACACATGCAAGAGTGCTCGTATCAGCTTTATGGGTAATAGCCAAAAACGAGGAATAACCCAGCTATCCTTCAATGAGTGAACGGCGAAACACGTTCTATTTAAGCAACAACTTGGATTAATCTCCAGAGAATTATACTGAGTAAAAAAAAAAAAGCCAATCCAAAAAGGTTACATATTGTAGATTCCATTTATATGACACTCTTGAAATGACAAGATTATGGCAATAGAGAACAGATTAGCAGTTGCCAGAGGTTAAGGGGGGAGTGGGGTGAGAGGGAAGTTGGTATTATACAAATCCAACATGAAGGATCCTTGTGGTCTATATTTTAACTTTAGCAATATCAATATCCTGGTTGTGATACTGTATTGTAGTTATGCAAGAGGTAGCCACCAGAGGAGACTGGTATATGGATTTTCCTATACTATTTCTTTCGTTTTTTCTTTTGTGTGTGTGTGTGTGTGTGGTACTGGGGATTGAACCCAGGGGCATTCTGCCTCTGAGCTACACCCTTAGCCCTATTTTATTTTATTTGGAAACAAGGTCTCACTAGGTTGATGAGCATCTCACTACTTGCTGAGGGTATCCTTGAACCTGCAATCCTCCTGTCTCAGCCTCCCAAGTACTGGGATTACAGGCATGCGCCACCACGCCCAGCTTCCTATACCATTTCTTACCACACTTGACACTAAATTTGATCTTAGCTAGAAGGCCAAGAAGTGATTCTTTCTTAAAACTGCATGTGATTCTATAATTATCTTTAAAAGTTTTAAAAAAATTGTGGGAGGGAAAGACAATAATATATGTAAAATCCTCAGCACAATGCTTAGCGTGTGGTAAGAATTTAGTGTTATAACAAGAGAGTCCTGGGCAGCCAGGACAGTTGGGCAGCCCACAGGCACACCCAGCATGCTCGGCACCGCTGAAGATACAGTTTCTCCATCTTCCTCCCCTCCCCTCCCCTCCCCTCCAGGGTTGTAGGCTCTCATTCAGGTCAGAAGCCCTCAGGATCACAAGACCACGTTCCCAGTTCCTGGGACCCTGTGCACGCGGGCCCACATCTAGCCAGTAGCCAGGATTGTTTCACTCGTGCCTAAAAAGAGCTCGTTCACAAAGGCCAGCAAGGGAAAAGGGATCAGAGTTACCACCTCCGGGCCTGGGGCCAGAGCCACGTTCCTGAGTCTAGGGATGGAGGAGTCTAGTCCAGGAGGAGCTGTCTCCCAGGTGGCCGCCTGCACTGTCCTCCTTCCCCAGGCTCACTCAGCCTCACGCCCGTGGCTCTGGGCAGCTGGCTTCTGTTTTGTGGAGCCACCAGCTGTAAGCTGTGAAGGCCAGGGACTGCGCTGGCCCCTCCTTTGTCCTCAGCGTCCTGCAGGTGCCTTGTGCATACTGAGCATTTACACATATTTGTTGAAATGAAATGAATTTGTTGAATATGTAGCCTTCAACATGTTGATTCTGCCTTTCAAGGGTATAATTAAGCCTAGACCCATAAGCGAATCATGATAGTCCAGATTAGAAACCGGATCAGGCTCCAAGTCAGCTGCCTACAATGTCTCCTGATTTCCGCAGAAGCAGCGCTGCAAATCTTCCTGCTCCACGGAGCACTCCCACCATTGAGGCGATCGCCTGGCATTTCCAGTCGAAGGCAAGACGTTGTTGTTCTACTCTGTGCTTGTCTCTAAAATATTCGTTTGAGATCTAAACCCACACTAATTGCTGCGCCGCATTGTTTATGTCTTCCCATTGTTCTTCACAGCTCCTCCAGGAAGGGGAATCAAACTCCGGGACTCAGATTTTCACTTGTGCAGCATACCGAGCTGAAAAGGATTTTCCTCCACAAAGCCCGTTGTTTTTCTCTCCACATAAGTTTGGTAACGATGCCAGCCATTGTTTAGAATGTAATAGTGCCGAATCCCCTGAGCAGAATCGGCCTGACCGCTCTCTTTCTTTTTACTTGCCCCTGAGTCGACTATGAGAAATAATTCTGACCTATAAAACTGATATAGTCACAAACCAGGTGGAGGTTCTCACCCACTCCTGAAGGTGTTTCCTGAGGTTTCTGCACGTCTGGGGTTAGACTTGAACTCCATGACTTCACAGTCAGAGCCATCTGCCGTCTTACCCTACAGATGCCTCAAACCCATGCAGATTGACTCCCCGATTTCCTGGCTGTTTTTTACTCCAACACAGAATATAAATTTGAACACTGGGCATAAGTGCTAAGCAATGCCTATGGATGTCTGTCAAGATGGAAGGATTTAGCAGAAACAACAGCGAATCAACCTCCCCAAAATGCCTATGTCCTGCTCATCACCTAGATATAATTCTATAATTCTTTTCTGGGTTGATTTTTAACTTCGTCAGAAGTTCTGCTTGAATAAAATCTGAAAGATCAGACCCAAATGCAAGCCATCTGATAACAATTGTTAGTCGTTATTAGTTATTAGTTCTGGGCTAGTTGGCAGGGTTTATAGAACCCATTAGCACCAGCAGGTGCCCATGTAGGGGGCATTGCCAAATGCAGTCACCCTAGAGATGGTAGAGAGCACTAAGTATTAAAGAAAACTAAGAAACAAACATCCCAGAATAGAAGTGACTGGGAGTACTGAATGCGGTGTATGATACGATGCACTGTGAACGCTCTTGCTCAAAGCTGAGCTAATCTTGTCTACTCGTTGAAGTTCTTAATGCTCTAGAGCTCTACTATCCAACACGGTGGGCAACAAACACATATGCCTCTTTAAATTTAAATTAATGACAATTAAATACAATTGAAAAGACAGCCCTCTGTTGCACTAGCCATGTCTCACATATCCATAAACAGGTGTGACTGGTGGCCACCATACTGGGCGGTGTAGATAAGGAGCATTTCCATTATCATGGGAAGTTCCAGTAGGCAGCACTGTTGGAGTCTCAGTTCCCATCATGTACTTCAGTTTAGAGGATCAGAAGACGATTCCCCCCAATACACCCCTTTGGCATAAAGATTATTATTTTTGTGTGTGTATGTGCTTCTAGGGATTGAAACCAGAGACATTCTACCTCTGAGCTACACGCCCAGCCTTATTTCATATTTTATTTTGAAATAGAGTCTCACTAAGTTGCTGAGGCTAGCCATGAACCTGTGATCCTCCTGTCTCAGCCTCCCAAGTACTGGGATTTATAAGCATGCACCAGCACGCCTAGCTATAATGATTATTCTGAACTGAAGACAATTGAGAAAAATCAGGCAAAGTCCTTTGCCCTCCACTCTCTGCCTACATGCTGGGCATAAATTTCCCTTATGAGGTACCACCTCTTTTATACCCAGAAGGGAGGAGCAACCTTTATTACCAGAGAGAGAGAGAGAGTACCAGTATACATCTACATAAACAACCCCTACCTTCAGCTATCTTTCCACAATTGGACATCTCTAGAAGCCTAATCCCTTTTCTTTTGACTGGTCACTTCTTACAATTTATTGCTCTTGGTTAAGATGGTCTGTAACTATCCCCCCAACACACGTACACGCACATGTGCATGCACACATATTTAACTTTTTTTCTTTTGGTTTTCCTATCTTTTCTATGAAGGCCTTCATTCTCATAAAAATAAAATACTAGCATCAAATAAAATTGGTATGCCTTTACTCCTATTAATCTGTCTTTTTTCAGTATAATTCATAGGCCCCAGTCAATGTACGTAAGAGGGTAGAGAAAAATATTTTTTCCATCCTACAAAATCCAGTAAGAAAAACTAAGAAATACTAAGAAATAGGGAGTACAGAGAGGGTGAATCCTGAGGTTGGTGGAGGCTGTGTGTCTTAGATATAGATGATATCCATGGAAATGAAGTCACCTGGTATCCAAGCAGGGGAAGTCACCTAGCCACCCTTCCAATGGATTTTTCAAATTTTACTTTGGGAAAAACTTCAAAACAGTAGAGGACAGATATTTGTCTTTATATCACTTGGAATTTGCTGTATACAAATTATAGGTTATTGAGAATCCCTGAGCACATTACTGTTCATCTTAGGAAGTTTTAAATTATACTTTAAAAGCCACAAATAATAAAAGTCTAAATATAAACCAACATATTACTGTACCAGACACATTTCTAGGGCAGGAAGAAACATGAAGGTATCTCTACTCCAAATATGTTGTTTCGATGACAAAAAAATCACTATGCCCTGGCGCGTGCGGAGCCCTGTGAGGAGGGGTCTGGGCCTGTGTGCTGGAGAGGGGAGGACAAGGCTTCCGGTCTTCTTGACCGAGGTTACCGCCTGGGAGGCCAACTCCTGCACATGGCCGCATTGGCTCGTGCCTCGTGGTGGCTGAGCAGAGGCCCATGGTGCCTCACCCAGGCAGAGAAGCCCAGTGCCAGAAAGCAGCAAGGTGAGTTCCACCTGAGGCCGGGGACTGCGGGGACACACCTGGGAGCAGCTGGTTTCCATAGCAATGAAGGGAGCAAAAGGAGACCCAGTGAGGGGCTGAGGCTGTGAGGGATGGGCCCAGAGACAGCTGACATGCAGGAAATGGCAGAAAATAGGGGCAAATTGATCAGGAGATAATCATTTAAAAACCAACAATAACAAGAGCGAATTCTCCAATGAAATTTAAAATGAGAATTTTTTTTTAAATCAGGGAGGAAGAATATCTAGTTGGCAAATGGATTGTGTGGGTGGGGCAGAGCCTGAGTCCAGATAACAAGGGAAGGCCCTGCCCATAAAGGCTCCCCCACTGATTCCTTGACATGGCCAGAGGCTGGTGGTTTTGGTTGAAAATACTTCTGGAAAAAGTCACACTAAGTGGCCAATTAGTCACTCTGACTAAGTACAGGCTTGTACCAAGGGGGCACTAGAGAGGCATGTACAAAGGAGAGGCTGGATGACGGAGGAGAAAAAACACACCTGCCACCAATCCCCAGGGGCCTGAATATGCATGTACGAACCAGCAGAGCATCTCTCTTCTAGGGAGACAGAGGGATGGAAAGATCGGGGTTTCTAGTGTCTGCAGGGAGTAACTCACCCTGACACTCTACCTACCTTCCATACAACTCCCTAGGACACACAGGCAACGCTAAGTGCAGGCCAACCTCACCCTTGGTGGAATGCCCTGAGACTCCTGCAGGATGGGAGATGGGCACTCTTTGACGACGTGCCACATGGGCATTGCCCAGTCATCCTCTGTCTGTTAAGTGCTAATGTGGGACAATTAGGAGCAAGCTATGCCAATCAATGTGACAACTTAAATGAAATAGACAAATTTCTTAAAACTGACCTAAGCCACCACAGCTCATTCAAGAATAAATAACCTGAAGCCTTGTAATTATTTAAGAAACTGAATTCATAGTGTAGAACTTTCCCCTAAAGAAAACTTCAAGCTGGGCGTGGTGGCACACACCTGTAATCCCAGTTCTTGGGAGGCTGAGACAGGAGGATCGCAGGTTCGCGGCCAGCCTCAGAAACTTAGGCCCTGTTTCAAAATAAAGAAAAAAAAATAGGTCTGGGGGTGTAGCCCGGAGGTAGAATGCCCCTGGTTTCAACCCCCAGTACCACAAAAATAAAATAAAGAGTGGTTTAGGAAGACTATCACTGCTTTTGAGTACCAGAAATGTTTGAAGTTCATGTGAATTGTAAGTCAGAGCATGTAACAGGAACTCTTAAGTTCACTGACCCTAACCCTAAAGCCTGGATGGCTTTCAAGTTCAAAACCAAGAACTTCACCTGTACTTTACAGTCATGCAGCACGACACCTGGCTGCCAACTTTTTTTTTTTTTTTTTTTTTGCGGTACTGGGGAATGGAACCCAGGGGCATTCTACCTCTGAGCTACACCCCCAGCCCTATTTTTTATTCTTTATTTTTGAAACAGGGTCTCACTAAGTTGCAGAGGGCCTCACTAAGTAGCTGAGGTTGGTTGCGAACCTGCGATCCTCCTGTTTCAGCCTCCCAAGTACTGGGATTACAAGCGTGCGCCACCACACCTGGCCGTGTGTGTGTGTGTGTGTGTGTGTGTGTGTGTGTGTGTGTGTTACTGGGTATTGAACCCAGGGGTATTCTACCTCTGAGCTACACTCCCAGCCCTATTTTATTTTTTTATTTGGAAAAAGGGTCTTGCTAAGTTGCTGAGGCTGTCCTGGAACCTGAGAATCTCCTGTCTCAGCCTCCCAAGTACTGGGATTACAGGCGTGTGCCACCACGCCCGGCTACTCTGCCTGATTTCTGGTGCCCAGTGCCAATTCTGACAGGTGTCCTGCAGCCGCCACCTTGCCAATGGGGCAGCCTTCTAATGCAATCATCTTCTTCAATGCGCGTGGCCAAAAAATAACCGACTAAAACAAGCCAGGCCCTAAACCCATCTTGATTCTGTAACTTGCAAAACCCCTGCTGGCCAAAACTCGCGCCAGGCTGGGTTGGGCGTCGAGCTTGTCAATCTTCAGAAGCCGGTTGTGATTGGTGAAGGCTGATCCGGGGGTGGGACGAGCTCGGAACTACTGCGAGTTGGAAACTCGCTTCCGGCGGCGGCGCTGGGGCCGCCGGGAGTCCGGAAGGGGCGTCCAATGGCTGGGG
>PVJS01001135.1:26022-104677 GCA_004027185.1 Glis glis | reverse complement strand
GGGATTGAACCCAGGGGCATTCTACCTCCGAGCTACACCCCCAGTCCTATTTTATTTTTCATTTTGAAACAGGGTCTCACTAGGTTGATGACAGTCTCACTACTTGCTGAGGCTGTCCTCGAACCTGCAATCCTCCTGTCTCAGCCTCCCAAGTACTGAGATTACAGGTGTGTGCCACCACGCCCTGCTGGGAAGGCATTTGAATGTTGGGAGAGAGTACGTGTGCTGGAGGACTGTGGGTAGGCTGAGAGTGTGGGTGTTGTGGATGGTTTGGGATGTGGGGGTGTTTGGGTGTATGTAGTGAGGGTGTGTTGCAGATGTGGGAGTGAGTGCATGCACAGGGTATGACAGGTGTGTAAGTAGGTCCTTTCAAGTGAGGGTGCATGTGGGGGTGTTTACATAAGTAAACTTGGGGGGTAGAGGGTATGTGAGGGGTGGGGTGGGGTCTGTATGGTGTGCACTGGAGGCATTGCTGGGGCACAGCAGTGTTTGAGGACTGCTGGAACTGTGCTGAGTGTCTCCTGTGACCTGAGGATGTGCCAGTCATGTCCTGGCACCAATTGGGGCAGACCATCTGCCTCCTTCTGTACAATGCTCCCCCAGTGGCCCCTGGATCCTAGGGTGGGAATGGCTGGGGAGATCCTGGATGCAGGGTATCCTGGGTGAAAGATGGGGCTGGGGCTCCAAGGCTCCTGCCCTACTTTTCCTGTTCTTGAGGAAAGGAGCCGGAAGGTGCTGAGGAATGCAGGCGAGACATGGGACGGGGGCTGTTGGGCTGGGGGTGCCATGTCCAGCTGTTGTCCCTTCTTCCTGCTGCCCTGCTCACAAGCCCAGACTGTGTCTCCACTTCCTCTGTGAAGCAAAGCAAAGTGACTGCTGGCTACCTGGAGCCTGCAGGAGGTCTGGCCCTGATGGAAGGGAGAGGGAAAGTGTTTGCTAAGGGAGTGACTTGGTGCCCAAGTTTTCCGCATTATGATCCCTACCCCCACCCTCTCTTACGTACACCTGTACATCCATGTACACATACATGTACATAGCATCGCTTGGGCTGTTCTTCCCCTGACCAACCGAACTCTGGGGTGGTCTGGGTCCCCCAGAGATGGCTGGGTGGCAGCCTCTACCTGTGATGCGTGCTGTTAGGGACTGGGGTGGCAAGTGAATGGGGGATGGTCCTTGGAGCTCGCTGGGGCTGGGCTTACCAGCTCCACCTCCTGCAGGCTCTGAAGCGGAAGCCAGATTTGTTCCTGTGTGAACGATTGGATGTCAAAGCTGTGTTCCAGTGTGGTAAGTGGGGCCAGCTGGACGGGTGGGCCTGAGGCTCCCCGGGAGGATTCTTGGCCCCTGTCTGATATGCCTCTGCCTCTCCCACAGCTGTGCTGGCCCTCAAGTTCCCTGAGGCACCTACTGTCAAGGCCTCCTGTGGCTTCTTTGTGAGTGCTGTGTTGACCCCTGCCCTGCAGCCCTGCCCAGAACTCTAGAGGGTAGGGGTGTGGTGTGCAGGTCTTGTCCTCAGGGAGAGGTGGAAAGGAGTTGGGGCTGACAGGCCTCTTCATCTCTGCAGACAGAGCTGCTGCCTCGGTGTGGGGAAGTAGAATCTGTGGGAAAGGTGGTTCAGGAGGATGGTCGTATGCTGCTCATAGCAGTGCTGGAGGTGAGCTGGAGCAAGTGGGGATTGGGTGGGGGTGGGGAGGCCCTCACTGCTGAGGCAGCTGGCTTTCTGGGAGGCTGGAGCCTTTAATTCCCAAAGCTCTCAGATTCTGTTTCTTCCTCCATTAAATGGCTGAAAGTTGTTAGGGTTTCTGTGAGGATTAGCTGACTCTCAAAAAGCAGCGCTCAGCTGGCATGGTGGTGCATGCTTGTAATCCTGTTACTTGGGAGGCTGGGACAGGAGGATCGCAGGTTTGTGGCCAGCCTCAGCAACCTAGAGAGACCCTGTATCAAAGTAAAAGAATAAAATAGGGCTAGGGGTGTAGCTCGGAGATAGATGCCCCTGGGTTCCATCCCCAGTACCACACACACACAAAAAGCAGTGCTCACTTATGCAGTGTGCCTGCGGAACTGTCCCGGAGAACCTGGGGCATGGCTAGGCCTCCTGGCTGCAGAAGAGGCAAGGCCCTGGTGTACTGAGAAGCCCTCTCCTCCAGGCCATTGGGGGCCAGGCCTCCCGCAGCCTCATGGACTGCTTTGCCGACATCCTGTTTGCCCTGAACAAACACTGCTTCAGCCTCCTGAGCATGTGGATCAAGGAGGCACTGCAGCCACCTGGCTTTCCCTCTGCCCGCCTCAGCCCTGAACAGAAGGACACCTTTAGCCAGCAGATCCTCCGGTGAGCAGAGCTGGGATGGGCCTGGGCTCAGATAGGGAGGAGGCAGTGGAATTGGTGGATGGTGCTAACCTCTCCCTTCCCTCCTTCAGTGAGCGTGTGAACAAGAGGCGGGTGAAGGAGATGGTGAAGGAGTTCACGCTGCTGTGCCGGGGGCTACATGGCACAGATTACACGGCTGACTACTGAGGGGCGCTCCCGTCCCACTTCACCCCTTCTCACCCCTTCCTTTTCCCAAAGAGTAAACTTGGACCCTCACTGTTGTCTCTGCTTCCTTTCTGCTGCCACCGTCATCTAACCGAAAGCCTGGGAGAAGGATAGGAGGGTGCTTGGACTCAGACCTTAGTTAAGAGTGGTGGGAGCCGGGCGTGGTGGTGCACGCTTGTAATCCCAGTACTTGGGAGGCTGAGACCAGAGGATTGAGGTTTGTGGCCAGCCTCGGCTACTTAGTGAGGTCCTCCGCAACTTAGTGAGACCCTGTTTCAAAATAAAGAATAAAAAATAGGGCTGGGGGTATAGCTCATAGGTAGAATGCCCCTGGGTTCAATCCCCAGTACTGCAAAAAACAAAAACAAAAAGAGTGGTGGGGACACCCTCTGCCTCCTGGGGTGGGAGAGGGCACTTCTGTAGCCAAGCTGCCGAGGCTGGAGCCATTCAGAACATTGTCGTTGCCCTTGGAGTGGGGGGTGGAGTGGCTGCAGTAGTATCAGCAGCACCCAACCCCCATTAAATGGATCCAAGTGTGTGTGTGTGCTACAGTTATTTAATTGATAATGCTGAGTACTAGACCCCTAGCTCTGCCCTAAACAAAGGCTGGTCTAGATCAGAGCTACCATGCTAAGCTGGGAGAATGGGAAGGAAAAGTTGCATGGAGGAAGTTTCATTTCTGATGGGAATAGGAGTCATCCTAAGCACAGGACTCGGGGCCTTGAGCTGGGTCTGGTTGGGAGGAAAGAAATGCAGTGGGTCTTCTGAGTTCCAGAATGGGTGTCTGGTATGGGGTTTTAGAGCACTCAGATTTGCACATGGTTGAAGAGGGCTATAGAAAGTGGGGCTGAGTGTGTGTGTGTGTGTGTGTGTGTGTAGGAGGCCGTTGAAGAGGGCTATAGAAAGTGGGGCTGAGTGTGTGTGTGTGTGTGTGTGTGTGTGTGTGTGTGTGTGTGTGTGTGTGTGTGTGTAGGAGGCCAGGGCAGGAGGAGGAAGGCAGAACCTAGTAATGCCTGTATATCCATAATTTCTCACTTCTAGGGACCTCCAGCACAGGCGAGCCAGCTCAGTCAGGACCAGGGACAGCTCCCAGCCTGCTCTGGCTTTCCTCCCTTAGCAGGGCTGCCTCCCTTTCTAAAGCCATAGTTCCACCTGGGCTGCCTTGCTAGCACCCAGCCCTGCTAATAAGATCTGGAGGGCAGCACTGAGTTCTCACTTCCATCTGTGAGCTTTGAGACCCCTTGACGGGGGGACTGGTTATGCCCACATCATCCCACTCCTGTCCCCTCCAACCTTTGTAGGGGTTTCCTGTCCTCCACTCTTCCTCATTCAGCCTCTTTCCATGCCAGCTAGCATGATCCCCCCTCTGTCATCTGTCATCCCATGAAGCTACTCTGTCTCCCTTCTCCTGACCCTCCTCAGTTCCTTTCTCACCTCATTCTTGATTTCTTATTTCTGGGGTATAGGGTGATGTTTCACATGCTTTTAGCCCTTTTCTTTCCTGCCACGTGGTGTCCTGGTGTCTTCTTCCCTTCCCCCACCCCTCCCCATGAAAATGTAGGGAGGCAGAGGGGTCAAAGCCTGGCTTCTGAAATCAGTAGACCTGGCTTTGATGCTGATTGTGCCACTGGCCTACCGTTTCTTATTAGGTAGTATCTTCAAACCTCAGTTTCTTGTCTGTAAAATGGAATAATTCTTACTCCAGAGACTAAACATGTAGTGCCTGGTGAATAGTAAGTGCCCAATGTTTGCTGAGAGACTGCTGGAAGAATAGTAGCAAATGGGATATTCAAAGGACTACTTTGTGCAAAATGTTGCAAATTAATTAATTTGACCCTCAGGACAATGCTAAGGGGAGGTGCTGTTGTTAACTCCCATTCTGTAGATAAGGAAATGTGCATAGAGACATTCCTAAAATACTCTATAGTAAGTCACCAAGCATGAAATTCAAACCCAGGCAGTTGGGACCTGAGTTAAAAAATTATGCAATGCTACCAGGCATGGTGGTGCTCGCCTATAATCCTGGTACTTGAGAGGCTGAGACCAGAGATCTCAGGTTCAAGACCAACCTCAGCAACTCAGCGAGACCCTCAGCAATTTAGCAAGAACTTGTTTCAAAATAAAAATAAATGCTTAAATGCTGGGAGTGTAGCTTGGAGGTAGAATGCCCCCGGGTTCGATCCCCGGTACCAAAACAACGACAAAAAAGCAGTGCTGCCTCCCATGTGATATAGTGCACATGAGATGCTTGGCTGGGACTGGCGGATAGAAGCTGCTTACGTTGGGGTAATGACTATTTTAGAGAATCTGTGTTCCTAGGGCGGTCTTGTCGATGCGCAGAACGCGAGAGCACCCCTGCGGGGAATGGCAGCCCGTGGAACTACAACACCCAAAAAGCCCTGCGTCTCCCTCCGTGGCACTTCCGACTGGCCCGGACGCAGCCACGTCATTGGTTCTCTGGGGAGGCGTGGATTGGAGGGCAGCGGCAGTGCGGGTTTAGGATTGGCAAAGTTGCATCGGCCACTCCTCAACCCGGAAGTAATCTCCCCAGGCAGGCCCATGTGTAGGCGAACAGTTTGGATGCGTGAGGTCCGGGTCCCTAGGCTGCAGACGAGCTGGTTTCCCGACCCCCTCCCCCAGCCCAAAGCGACTCTGACCCCCGGAGGACCACTTCTGAGGGCACGGACCCCAAAGCTGACCAAGGGAGGTCCTCGCCGCGTCCCGCTATCCCGGCCTCATGGAGTCTACGTTCAGCAGCCCGGCGGAGGCGGCCCTGCAGCGGGAGGCGGGCGTCCCGGGACTGCTCACTCCTCTCGCCGACCTCGATCGAGTGTACGAGCTGGAGCGTGTCGTTGCATTTGTTCGAGACCTGGGGTGTCAACGGGTGAGGACAGGCTTAGAGTGGGGTGGCTCGCCTCTCTGGCGATGGCTGCCCAGGGGATCGGGATCTCGGGGGATTTCTTGAAGGCAGGGAGTGGGGGAATCGCAGTCTGCCCGCAGCGCGTGGACCACTGGCCACCCCCTCTGCGGTGTGGAGTGCTCCTCTGGGATCTGGAACTTTGAGGTTCAGTGGGAGCGCCTGAAAGTTTCCTTTGAAGAGGCCTTAGGTGCGGCCGAGGCTGTTCCTGACTCCGTGGTTTATGCTTACAGGTGGCCTTGCAGTTCCCTGACCAGCTATTGGGAGATGCAGGGGCTGTGGCTGCACGACTGGAGGAGGCCACGGGATCAAAGATGTTCATTTTAGGGGACACAGCCTATGGCAGGTGTGAACTCGGGTGTAAGTGGGCTAGGCCTGGAGATCCGGGCCTCATGGGGCTTTCCTTCTGTGACAATGCCTGCCTGCAATGGTTGTGTGTTTTCCTGATAATAATAATGATGATGACGATGACAGCCCCCCTCCCAGTACCAGCTCCTCAAGGTGATAGTGGTTTCCTTTCATGTCCTGGTCATATTCCCCATTGATGACAGCAAGTAATCTCCAATAGGAGTCCCGCTCATTGATGGTATCTCCCCTGCAGCTGCTGTGTGGATGTGCTGGGTGCTGAGCAAGCTGGAGCTCAGGCCCTTGTACACTTCGGCCCCGCATGCTTAAGTCCCCCGGCCCGCCCGCTGCCCATCGCCTTTGTTCTTGGTCAACGTTCTGTGGCCTTGGAGCTCTGTGCCAAAGCCTTTGAAGCCCAGAATCCAGACCCCACGACACCTGTGGTGCTGCTGAGTGAGCCAGCCTGTGCCCACGCCCTAGGTGAGGAGCTATGCCTGTGCAGGAGGGAGGTGATGTCAGGGTTGGGGCCTAGCAAAGTGGGAGCTCCCTCGTCCTCAAGAGACTAAATGTGACTCGAAAGCAAAGGCTTTTGGGGCCAAGCCTATATCAAGAGCTCTATGGGAGTAATGTACTGAAATAGGGAAATCAGTCCACACAGCTAGGCCCCAGCCCTGATATCACCTCCTTCTCTTCCAGAGGCCTTGGCCACTCTCCTGCGCCCAAGGTACAAGGACCTGCTTATCTCCAGCCCAGCTCTTCCTCTGCCAGCAGGGTCCCCCAGTCTAGAACCTGAGCCCCTGGAGCGTTTTGGGCGCCGCTTCCCCCTGGCCCCAGGGAGGCGTCTAGAAGAATATGGTGCCTTCTATGTGGGGCGCTCTGAGGCCAGCGCTGACACTGACCTTGACCCAGACTTGAGCCGGCTGCTGTTGGGATGGGCACTAGGGCGGCCCTTCACCTCCTGCTGTCCAGACACAGGACAGACACAGGATGAGAGCGCCCGGGCGGGGCGGCTAAGGGCACGAAGACGGTATCTGGTAGAGAGGGCCAGAGATGCCCGTGTAGTGGGACTGCTGGTGGGTACACTGGGTGTGGCCCAACACCTCGAGGCACTGGCACACTTGCGGAACCTGACTCAGGCTGCCGGCAAACGTAGCTATGTCTTAGCCCTGGGGCGGCCCACCCCTGCCAAGCTCGCCAACTTTCCTGAGATGGATGTCTTTGTGCTGTTGGCCTGTCCTTTGGGTGCCCTAGCCCCCCAGCCTTCTGGTAGCTTTTTTCGGCCTGTATTGGCACCATGTGAATTGGAAGCTGCCTGCAATCCTGCGTGGCCACCTCCAGGCCTGGCTCCCCACCTCACACATTACGCAGACTTGCTGCCTGGTAAGTGGTGGGGACACTGCCTGAGCGGGGAACTTTGGGCATGGTGTGCGTGTGGGGGAGCCAGTATGGATTCCCTTTCTCCCTCCCTTCCAGGCTCTCCCTTCCATGTGCCTCTCCCACCACCTGAGTCAGAGCTGTGGGACACCCCAGACGTGTCACTCATCTCTGGGGAGCTCCGACCCCCACCTTCCTGGAAGTCATCAGATGATCCTGGGTGCTCTGCCCTGACCCCGCGGCCCCAGATGGAGCTAGCTGAGAGCAGCCCTGCAGGTAAGGGTGCATGTCTCTACCCCCTGCTGAACTCTTTCTCCAGATCCAGCCCACTCAGCCTGAGCCACCTCTCTCTACAGCCTCATTCCTGTGTTCCCGGAGCTGGCAGGGGCTGGAGCCCCGGCTGGGTCAGACACCGGTGACAGAAGCTGTGAGCGGACGACGAGGGATTGCCATCGCCTATGAGGATGAGGGAAGAAGCTGATATCATGTGGGAGCAGAGACACAGAGGGACTTCAGAGTCACTGCTAGGACCTTTAGTGTTCCCTGCATTGACTTCTCATCACCCTGCCAGGATCCTTGGATGCAGAGAGGGTAGGCAGCACCTCACCGAGGATAGGATCCATGCCTGTCCTATCCTGGCACTGTTGTGAGGCTCAGAACATGTTGGCTTAGTAAATGCCTCTTGTTTGACTGATGGGGAAAAGGGCTTAAGGCCGTCCCTGAGGCCTGGGCCCATCTGTCCTGGGAGCAGCCCAGGGCCTGTGGCCAATCCCAGTTTCTGGTCTGCATTTGGGGGTCAGCCTATGTTAAAGGGCAGGTGCTAGATGGCCTAGACCTGGGTTTCTCAACCTCAGCATTGTTGACATTTTGGGCAAGATAATCTTTTGCTGTGGAAGCTGTCCTGTATATGGAAGGAGGTTTAAAAGCAACTCTGGCCTCTGCCCACTAGACATCAGAAGCACCCTCCCCCAATCTTGACAACCAAAAATGTCTCCAGACATTGGCAGATATTCCTGTGGGGGCATAACTGCTCCTAGTTGAGAACCACTAGTCTAGACCTGCACTGTCTCGGACATATATGACTATTTAAGTTTAGTTAGTTAGGTTAAAAGCTCAGCTTCCAGTCATACTAATCACATTTCAAGTACTCAAATAGCTGTATGAAGGGATGGCACAGCTATAGGACATTTGCGTCATTGTAGAAAGGTCTATTGGACGGTGCTAATCTACATTGACTCAGACTTGTTTCTCAGGGAGACCACAGAAATTCAAATAAATCAAGTATTTTCTCCTTCTCTCTCTTTTTATTCATCAAACACTCAGGTCCTGCATGGGACAGAGATGCGAATTGTATTTAACCACATTCTTGTCCTCACAGGAATGTAGTTGGGAAGAGAAACAGTTAAATATGCAGTGACCATACAGTGCACAGTAGTGTCTGTGAAGAAGGGACAACTGGATTGCATAGCAGGCACCTGACAAGGACTCAGAGGAGGATTCCCAGAGAGGGGACACCTAAGCTGGATCTTGTGGAGGAAAAATAATTGTCAGAACAAAAGAAGTGAAAAGAATTTGGCTTTTGTGTGTGTGTGTGGGGGGGGTACTGGGGATTGAACCCAGAGGCACTCTACGTCCAAGCTACATCTGCAGCCCAATTTTTTATTTCTTATTTGAAAACAGGGTCTCACTAGGTTGCTGAGAACCTCACTAAGTTGCCGAGGCTGACTTTGAACCTGCAATCCTGTCTCAGCCTCCCAAGTACTGGGATTACAGGCGTGTGCCACCACGCCTGGTGAACATTTGGACTTAAACAGGCATGAAATGACATGGCAGGTGCCTCAAGCAAAGTGGTTGAGAGGAGTAAATGGAAAAGACTCACCTTTTCACTCTCCACATTTGCTGAGAATCTTGTCTTACTGGCATTGCCCAGATCTGGTTTCTTGCCCTCAGGGAGTGCCTTGTCTAATGGTAGAGGCAGAGCTGTAAACTGACCATGGTAACTGGGACAGGGTGGGCACCAGTCATGTTTTCTACAAACACATACTTAGGACTCACTCTGCCGGGCACTAGAAATACAGCGGTGAGTGTGAGAGAAAGCATGGTGCTTACACTCTTTTGCAGGAGGAAATGAGCAAATAGAATAAAATACTTAGGATACCAAATGGAGATAAGTAAGTACCATGGAGAAATATAAAGCTGGGAAGGAGGTAAAGAGGGTTGCAATATTAAACAGAATAGGCAAGGAAGGCCTTTGAAGAAGGTGAGCAAAGACTGGAAGGAAGACAGGTGTGGTGGCACAAACCGGTAATCCCAGTACTTGGGAGGCTGAGCTGGGAGGATTGCAGGTTCAAGGACAGCCTCGGAAACTTGGCAAGACTCAGCAACCAGCAAGACCCTGTTTCAAAATAAAGAATAGCTGGGAGTGGTGGCACACGCTTATAATCCCAATACTTGGGAGGCTGACACAGGAGGATCGCAGGTTCGCAGCCATCCTCAGCTACTTAGGCCCTCTGCAACTTAGTGAGACCCTGTTTCAAAGTAAAAAGTAAATTAGGACTGGGGGTGTAACTCGGAGGTAGAATGCCCCTGGGTTCAATCCCCAGTGCCAAAAAAAAAAGAAGTTGCCTTCCTAGCCGGGCATGGTGGCGCATGCTTGTAATCCTGGTACTTGGGAGGCTGAGACAGGAGGATCACAGGTTCGAGGCCAGCCTCAGCTACTTTGTGAGGCCCTCCGCAAATTAGTGAGACCCTGTTTCAAAATAAAGAATAAAAAAAATAGGGCTGGGGGTGTAGCTCAGAGGTAGAATGCCCCTGGGTTCAACCCCCAGTTCTGAAAAAATAAAATAAAATAAAATAAAAAATAGGGCTAGGCGTGGTGGCACATGCCTGTAATTCCAGTACTTGGGAGGCTGAGCTGGGAGGATTGCGTTCAAGGACAGCCTCAGAAACTTGGCAAGACTCAGCAACCAGCAAGACCCTGTTTCAAAATAAAATAATAAAGCTAGGCGTGGTGGCACACACCTGTAATCCCAGTACTCAGGAGGCTGAGACAGGAGGATGGCAGGTTCGAGGATAGCCTCAGCAAGTAGTGAGATTCTCAGCAACCTAGCAAGACCCTGTTTCAAAACAAAAAATAAAATTGGGCTGGGGGGTGGGTGTAGTTCAGAGGTAGAATGCCGCTGGGTTGAATCCCTAGTATCATAAAAAAAACCAATATGGCGGTGGGGGGTGTGGCTCAGAAGCAGATTAACTTTGGGTTCAATCCCAGTACTAAAAATTTTTAAAAAATGGAAGTTACGGAGTGAGTCACATGGATCGTTAGGAGAAGCAAAGGGAAGAGGTGCAAGGGTAGTGAGGTGAGGGAATGGCTGGCTCATTTGGTTCAAAGAATAGCTAAGAGGGCAGTGCTGCCAGAGGGGAAAGAGTGTGGGAATATTAGAAGACGCAATCAGTGCGCAATCCCAGTTCCTGGGAGGCTGAGACAGGAGGATTGCAGATTCAAGGCCAATCTCAGCAATTTAGTGAGACCCTGTTTCAAAATAAAAAAGTAGGGCTGGGGTGTTGCTCAGAGGTGGAATTGTCCAGGGTTCAATCCCCAGAACACCCCCCCCTCCGCCCACACACACACACCTGCTAAAAAGATGCAGTCAGGGCTTGCCTAGCGGGAGGTCTTGGATTCCATCCACAGCATCGCAAAACAAAAAATTTGGGTAAGGTGCGCTGGGAGCTGCATCGCTAGGCCCTTGTAAGGGTTTTGGCTTTTACTCTGAATGAAATGGGGCTTTTTTTGGTATTGGGGATTGAACCCAGGGGCATTCTACCTCCGAGCTACACCCCCAGCCCTATTTTTTATTCCTTATTTTGAAACAGGGTCTCACTAAGTTGCGGAGGGCCTCACTAAGTAGCTGAGGCTGGCCGCGAACCCGGATCCTCCGGTCTCTGCCTCCCAAGTACTGGGATTACAAGCGTGTGCCACCACGCCCGGCTCATGGGGCATTTAACCAGGGGAGTGACGTGACCTTACTGAAGTTTTATAAGGAACACCAGGGCATCGTGGAACCCGGTGCAGGCATGCCACCCTGCCTCTGGGTTAGGGAAGGCATCCTGGAAGAGTGACTTCTGAGGACCAGTTGGTGTTGGCCAGGCGACAGGCAGAGGAATCAGCCGGCACTCTCGGAACTGGATAGAACGACGGCGGCCAGAGAGGAGGCCTGAGGGAGCAGCAGCGACCGGAGGCTAAACCGAGAAGGCCCGCGAGCAGGCTCAGGAGTAAGGCGCGGCGGTGTACGGACGCCAGAAGCCCCGGTACCTGGTGAGAGGGCGCCGCAGCCTCCCCGGACGCGCGTGACTACAACCACCACAATGCTCAGCGCGGGCCGTCCGCCGCCACGCTCGAGACCGGCAGCGAATCTGCGCGGAGCCCGCGGGGTCACGTGGTGCCGGCGCGTCACGTGGGCGCGTCAGGTGACGCTGCGGGGCGGGCGGACAGACTGCGGGGCGGACGGTGGACGCAGGGACACGGTTTAGCTCTGGCCCCGAGGATCCGACCCCCGCCGTCGTAGCCGCCATGACGGGGCTAGCGCTCCTCTACTCCGGGGTCTTCGTGGCCTTCTGGGCCTGCACGATCGTCGTGGGTGAGGCCGGGCCCGGGCGGGTGGGGACGGCATCGGGCCGAGCTGGCCGGGCTGGAGCCTCGCGGGGGAAGCGGGGTACTAGGAATGCCGGGCCCCGGGGCGGCCCTCTGCCCCGGGCTCCGGGACCTGCCTCCCGCCTGTTGGGGCCTCTGACTGCGACAGAGGAGGTCGGGGCTCCCGCTGCTTTGTAAGGGGCGCGGGCAGCGGTAGGTGGGGGCCGCGAGAGCTGCACTAGCCCCTGTCTGTCACTACCGCCATCTCCCGCGTCTCACTGCTGCGGTCCTTTTCTTGCTCCCGACCGCCCGACCGACCGGCCGGCCTGCCTGCCTGCCTGCACGGGTTACGGATCCGGCCGCCCCGGTTCCTCTTTTCCCGTCGTCCGCCCTCCCCACCCCCCACATAGCTTGTAGGATAAACAGCAACTCGGACCGAGCCGGCGGGATCTGGCCGGGTCTGGCCGGAGAGCTTGCTCCCTCCCTTTCTCCTGGTTATTGAGGTTTGCCAGGGCGTGCCTGTGGAGGTTCTTGGGTCTAGGTGTCATTGAGGGAAATGTGTTATTGAGGGAGTGGCAGAAAATGGAGACCTGAGTGGAGGTATAGTTCATGGCCAGCCCGAGGACTCTCCCTTGACTTGGGTGTAGGTTGCCGGTCAGCTGGGCAGTACTTTTTCTCTAGGTTGGGGAGGAGCTTCTCCCTGGAGAGCAGCCCCTAACCCTTTTTTCTTACTGCTGCAGGAATCTGTTACACCATTTTTGACTTGGGCTTCCGCTTTGATGTGGCATGGTAAGGAAGAGCAGGGAGAGGATTCCACTGGGAGCTGCTTCTCTCTTCTGTGGTCCCGCCTTAATCCATGCCACCCCCTGGGCCTTGGACATGAACCTCTGGGAGATATTTAGTCTATTGTTCTAGTACCTGGGATTGGTGGAGTGGGAGGCTAAGGGTTTTGTGCCCCCTTTGCCACCAGAGCTGAATTGCTCTCTTCCCTGTTTCCACACCAGGTTCCTACTTGAGACTTCCCCCTTCATGTGGTCGAACCTGGGCATTGGCCTAGCAATCTCCCTGTCTGTGGTTGGGGCAGCCTGGTGAGTGTTGGGCTGGTGGGACTGGGGGGAGGGGCTGAGTACATGGCAGGTGGTTTTTAGTCATCCTGGGCAGTGACAGCTTGGGCTCTGCTCATCAGCTTCTTATCCTTTCACCAGGGGCATCTATATCACAGGCTCCTCCATCATTGGGGGAGGGGTGAAGGCCCCCAGGATCAAGACCAAGAACCTGGTCAGGTAAGTGTAAGGGCCCTTGGTTGTCAGAACCAGCTGTGGTGGGGGCTGCCTGTGTGTTTGGCCTGATGCCATACTGCTTCTGACCAGCCTCCTGATAGGGTGGGATGTGAGTTGAGAAAAGTTGCTGGGGACTTTCTGGGGAGGAAGGTTGGTTTGTTTCTCATCTCATTCTCTTTCCACCCCTGCCTCTACTATCACCACTGTCAGCATCATCTTCTGTGAGGCTGTGGCCATCTACGGCATCATCATGGCAATTGTCATTAGCAACATGGCTGAGGTAAGGAGGACCAGGGTGGGGGGTGGGGGGTGGGGATCATTCCAGTATGTTCTACACAGTGCTTAGAGATGGGGGAGGGTACAGAAAGCGAGGTTTCTGATAACTATTTTGTCCCCTCAGCCTTTCACTGCCACTAACCCCAAGGACATTGGCAGTCAAAACTACCATGCAGGTAGGTGGATGGGTGTGTGATGAAGAGCTGGGGCTTTGCACCTGTTCCCCCACTCCTATCTTGGACCTGAATTTTTATATTCTCACAGCTACTCTAGTAGGCCTGCTTTGCAGAGTTGGGGTGGGAATTGGCCCCATTAGCCCATGTTGGTCTCTTGTCTTCTTCTCCCCCTATTTCTGGCATGGCCTCTGAGCCCCTTTCTATCCCCCAGGCTACTCCATGTTTGGGGCCGGCCTCACAGTGGGTCTGTCTAACCTCTTCTGTGGAGTCTGTGTGGGCATCGTGGGCAGTGGGGCCGCCCTGGCCGACGCTCAGAACCCCAGCCTCTTCGTCAAGGTTCTCATCGTGGAGATCTTTGGCAGTGCCATCGGCCTCTTTGGGGTCATCGTCGCAATCCTTCAGGTGCTGAATCCCCCTGGGGAGCCTCTGTGTCCTTGTGTCCAACCCGGCCTTGCCCTCCTTCTGGAGGAGCTGAAGTGCTCCCTTCTCCACCCATGACTATAGTACCCCATGTACAGCTTCCACCACCTCATTACCATCACCTGTTCCCCCCTTTTAAGGCATTCAATCTGTGTTTATCTTTTTTCCCCTCTGTTGCTTTGTATCTATATGTCTCTCATTTAATCCCTCTTTCTGTTTTGTCTGTTATTTTGTTTATCCATCATTCTCTTTCTGTCTGTTGTCTCTGGAAATACAGATGATGCCTTTGTGGTCTAGACTGGTTTGGGATCTTGTCTGGTTCTGTGTCAGTCTGTCTTAATGTGTTTGTGTCTCTCAAGGCCTGTATCTTGTCTGAGACATACCTGCAGTAGGACCCCATGCCTGAATTGTGTCTTTTCTGTCTGAAGATATGTGGGTTTGTGACTAAAGATCAGCCTTAGGGTCTAAATGTAACTGGGGGTGCTTGACTGGGTTGACCCTTGGTGACTGGCACTGTCCGTATGCCACTTCTCTCCACCCTTCTGCCCCACAGCCTAACTCTGTGGTTGTCTGGCTGTCTTTGTTCATCTGTTTGTGTGTGTCCGTCTTGGTTTGTTCATCTACCTGTTGTAGTCTGTCAGTCCAATCATGGGTTTGCTGGGTCTGATTTTGTCATTGGTCATTGTCTCATCTATTCTGCTGTCCCTGCCTGATTTCTCCTGTTCTTCTTTTGCAGACCTCCAGAGTGAAGATGGGTGACTAGATGATATATGTAGGTGGGGCCGTGCCCCACTCTTATTTATTGCTGGTTCTCCTGGGACAGCTGGAGCTGTGCCCCTTAGCCTTGCAGGGGCCTGGTGTTCAGGGCCTTCCCTGCACTCACCTCTCTCTGCCTGTTGACTTGGAGGCACTGCAGTCCAGGCTGAATCCTCAGGGGGCTGCTGATGGCGACTGTGTATGCAGCTGTGCGCCTGAATCCTCCACTCCAACCCATCTTCCCAGTGTTTGTGAAATAAACGTGGTATTTGTCTGGGTCAGTGCAGCTTCCTTCTGTTGCCCCTTGCGCCACCTTTCACAGAGGCAGGGCAAAGGGTCTGTGTGCCTCAGCCTCTTGCTGACCTAGCTCTGCACACACCTTCTCTGCTCTTGACAAAACTAGCTCCTGGGTGGGGGCTAAGGACTCTGTAGCCCCTGAGTATCTTTGTTAAAGGAAATGAGGGAGCCTGGGATAAGAGCCCCTGCTTGTGTTCCTGCCTGGAGTCCTCAGGGGCTGTTCTCCAGGCCCAAATTGTCTGACGGCAGTAAATTACCTGACTACCCGCAGGCATCATCGACTACCCACCCGCAGGCATCATCTCCTGCTATGCCTGGTGCTTGGAGCCCATTCTTCTGCCTTTGTTTCTCTGATAGTCCTGCCCAGCCCCATTCCTTCCCAGCAACCTGTACCAGTTACAGGTTCCCAGGGCCCTGTCCAGCTCTGCCCACTCCTATCCAAACTAATTTTCTCCTAATCTTACCCGACCTCCTGTACCCTAGAAGCCTCAGCCACTTCTAGTCCACACCTTTCAGGGTCTGCCCAGCCAGCAGCCCCCTGTGCAGGTGGCTGACCTTTAATCGTGCGCACATGAAACAGTTGACAAGTCCTCAGGGCCCCCCCTCCCCCCTGCGTTGGCCCACCCTCCAGGCCTGGTCTCCATCCCCGCTTACAGGGCTCGGCCAGTCCACACCCTCCCGGCCCGACCTCTGAGCCCAGCCCTTGGAGGAGCCTGCGGATTGCCGGCGCCCCTCCCCGGTCCCGGGCCTCGGCGGCGCGGGCTGGGCGGCGCTCGGCCGGCGGCAGGGGCGGGAGCAGGGCGCGCGCGGCGCGTGCGGGCGCGCTGGAGGCGGGGGCCGCGGGGACGCGCGCGGGCGCGCCGGCCGGGCCTGCCCCTCCGAGGCGCCGTAGCGCGGGAGGGAGGCGGCGGCGCTGTGGTCCATCGGTCCGCCGGTCCGTGGGTCTGCCCGGCCGCCCGGCCCCGCCCTGCCTCCCGGGGCGGCTCGGCTCCATGGCCCGCGGCGGCGGCGGGAGGCGGCCTGGGGGCCGCTGACCGGGCGGCGGGAGGCGGCGGGGCCGGGCCATGGGGGACGGAGCCGTCCGCAGCTGCCGGAGCCCGGAGCCCTGCCCGAGCTGGAGCGGCGTCCCCTGCTGAGCCCCGAGCGCCGGGTGAGAGGGGGGCGCGCGCGGCCCCCCGCCCAGGGCCCCGAGATTCCAGACCCGGCCCTCGCTGCCCGAGCGCCGCTGCAGACCCCCGCCCAGGCGCCCGCGGGATCGGCGCCGCGGGCAGCCCCCGGCCTGGCTTCACCCCTCCCCGCCCCCAGCCCTCGGCTCCCCCCGGGCTCCTCCGCCCGCCCGCCCCCAGCCAGCCTCCCTCATTGTCCTCGCTCGCCCCGGCCTCGTGGCGCGGGGAGGCGCTCCCCCACGTCTCTCCTCTGCCTCGGCCCCCGCCCCACATCACTTCCCCCACTCCACGCACCCCCCTCCCCGCTCCACACCCACCGGGTGTCTGCTGCCTCCCCCGGCCCGCGGTGCCACATGTGCAGCCTCTAGCCCCGCCCGAACGCGCCCCTCAGCCCGGTGGCCCACTTGACCCAGAACCCCTTCCTGGGAGGGAGGGGAGGGAATGCTTGCACGTGGGTCTGGGTGTGAGCCGCCCGGGAGCCTGGGTGTATGGCTGTGTAAGTCCGGGAACAGCCGCTTTGTTGGTGAGTGTGGGGTTCATGTGTTACTGTCACCCGGGTGTGTCTGTGACTCTATATGTAGTTCTCTGTGTGTCTGAGTGTGGGACTACTGCTGGGACCAGGATGTCTGTGCGATTCTGTGTATGTGTGAGACTCACCCTGCTCCCTGGAGCACTGCCAGAAGTGGTTGCTGTCCTGTTGGAACCACAGCTGGAGCCATGGCCCAGGCAAGCCCCCTCTTGTGCCGAGAGCTGTGCCCGTTTCCAGGGCCCAGGTGTGCCCTGTTCTGGGAATCAGAACCAGCTGTGCTGGGTAGGCTCCAGAGCTGGGCTTGAGGTCTTAGAAAAGGGTGTCCCCTGGCCCACCCTGTACTTCAATCCCTTGCTCCAGTGGGAAGAGATCCCATAAATATCCTGTCCATATTTGGCCCCCTGGATGCTGAGGGCCACTTCCCAAGCCTGGTCCCAGTTGGCCTGGCCTGCTTGACGCTGGGACCTGAATGACCAAACCACTTCCCACCATGGCTCCTGGAAGGACTAAATGAAGTCATGAGTATAAAGTGCTCCTGCATGGTAGGTACTCAGTAAGCGGTCCCCTTCCCCAAGCCCTGAGCCCTGGGTTGAGGATGCGGCCCTCTGGGGTGTCTGTTCTCTAGGGCACAGGTGCACATACAGGTCTGTAGGCAAATGTGTTGCCATGCTTGGGTATGAACCTGTGTGATCGGAGTGCACGTGTCTATGCTCCTGGGAGTAAATCAGTGTAGAGTTGTGAAATAAGGGTGTGTATGTGTGTCAGGGAGGACAGGAATGTAAATGTCTGTGATTTAGTACCGGGGTGTGCCTGAAGATAAGTGAGCAGAGTTGCCAGTGACTGTCAGGACGTCTGTGTGCAGGTAGTGTGAATTGGTGAGTGTCAAGGTTGTGAGCAGGTAAGTGTGAAAATGTGGGTCTGTTAGTGTGAGCAGCTGGGCAGGAGGTGGGTAGGCAGCCTTGCCCATCCTGCGCTGACCTTTGGGGTCTGTTTCCCTCCCTGCTCAGGCCGGCAGCCGGATGCCCGGGCCCATTGGGCGGGCCGGCGGCCGCCTGCGGGATGAGCAGACTGCTGGGGGGGACGCTGGAGCGCGTCTGCAAGGCCGTGCTCCTTCTCTGCCTGCTGCACTTCCTCGTGGCCGTCATCCTCTACTTTGATGTCTACGCCCAGCACCTGGCCTTCTTCAGCCGCTTCAGTGCCCGCGGCCCTGCCCGTGCCCTCCACCCGGCAGCCAGCAGCAGCACCAACTGCTCTCGGCCCAACGCCACTGCCCCCAGCTCCGGGCTCCCTGAGGTCCCCAGTGCCCGGCCTGGCCCCACGGCTCCCGTCCTGCCACCCTGTCCTGACTCGCCACCTGGTCTTGGTGAGCCTGCAGGGTAGGGCCTGCCTGGAGGGGTGGGAAGAGGGTCTTACCAGTGTGATTGGAGAACGGAGTCTTGACCCATGGGGATGCCAAGGGTCTGAGTCTGTTGAAACGGGACTGTTCTTGGGGCCCGCTGCGCACCCGCAGGGGGCTGGTGTCCCTGCATTCTGGCTGAGGCCCTGATTTCTGACACCGTCCTGCCTGCAGTGGGTCGACTGCTGATTGAGTTCACCTCACCCATGCCCCTGGAGCGGGTTCAGAGGGAGAACCCGGGTGTGCTCCTGGGTGGCCGCTATACACCGCCTGACTGCACCCCAGCCCAGACAGTCGCAGTCATCATCCCCTTTAGACACCGGGAACATCACCTACGCTACTGGCTCCACTACCTGCACCCCATCTTGAGGCGGCAGCGACTGCGCTACGGCATCTATGTCATCAACCAGGTTAGCTGTCTGGGGTCCCTGACTGCGTGCTAACCATCAAGGAACCCACCTGTACCTGTGGGTATGCCTGCTTGGGGCATGGAGGCTCCATGTACCTGTCGGTGCATACATGGGTTTGGTTCATATCGGGTCCTTGTCTGCTCATGGTTGTGTGAGTATGTGAACGTACATGGGCATGGAGAGTTACATGTTTGGCAATGTGTGCAGGAAGGCCCGTGTGTTTATGTGTGAAGGTGTATGTGAATGTGGGCATGCACACCAGTGGGTATGTGCATAGCCTCAGAAGGGGGTGAGCCCTGTTGTCTGTCCTTGGCAGGCACCACCCCATGGTGGTAGAAGCCTAGGCTACACTGACTAGGAGGTGGTATTGAGGGCCCTAAGGAAAGGGAGAGTTCAACCCTGAAAAGGGGATGAAGCTTAGAACCCTTAGAAGACAGGTGTTGGCCGTAGCTGAGGCCAGGGGACTCAGCGCAGCATTTAGGCGCTGCCAGGGGCCTGGCTAGGCTGGCTACTGGGTCCCAGAGAGGATCTCGCGCAGGTCCTCCCTGCCCACAGAGAACGCCTAGCCATGGGTACGGATTCCTGTAGACTTCAGTAGGATGGCGTGATTGGTGTTGGAGCAGGGGGCCATGGAAGCACAGAAAGGCCTGCTCTGGCTCTGGGTTTGGGAAGCAGCTGTTGAGGTGGGTCTCGAGGGATGAACAGGCAGCAGCCTGGAAGCAAGCATTCTAAGCAGAGACCTGGAGGGCCCTGTGCTTAGCGAGAGAACTGGTCTTGTATGTTCAGGAACTGTTGGCTGAGGTGAGGGGGGCAATATGTAGGCTGGAGGTATTGGTGGAGGGCAAATCAAGAAGGGTCTTGGGAGGCATGTTAAGCAGTGAAGTCCAGCCTGAAGGTGGTGGGGCATCGTTGTTTTAAGGGGAGAGTGACATGTATGTTTGCTTTTAGGAAGATTGTTGTGACTGCACATGAGAGCTGATGAAAGGGGCAGGCTAGAGGCAGGGTGACCAATTAGGAAGAGATTTCAGTGGCCAGGAAAAAGATGGTGAGTCTGCAGACGAGTAGGGCAGTCATCGTGGGGATGAAGGGGAGATGTCACACAAGTAGCAGAGAGTAAGGAAAGAGAGATGTCAAGACAGTGTGAGGGTTTAGGTCACCAGCTGTTGGCCGGCTGGATGGCTGCACCAGTGAGTGAGGTGGGGACCACAGGAGCTGGGCCATGTGCAGGGGAGAGTGATTCTGAATTCTCTCTTGCCTTGGATGAGTTTTGAGAACCTGGGGAAAGTACAGAAGGAACATTGTGCAGCCATGTAGATGATGAATGCAGACATAGGACAGGAAGGTCTGTGGTGGAGAGGGGGATTGGGGAGCACTAGTACGTAGCTGGTCCCTGAAACCAACAACATCCAGCATGCCTGCAGAGCATGAGACGGGGGAGGAGAAAGCCAGTACTGAATGGATGGGTGGAGGCTGCTACAGTGGCTGAGAAGACTGGCCAGGGGTGGCAGGAGACCCAGGAGAGTGGGTATCCCGGAAGCCCAGCAGGCAGTGTCAGGAAGGAGACATGGCAGCTGCGTGAGCACTGTGGGGGAGTGAGGAGGGATGTGGACCAAGAAGCGTCCAGTGGATTTAGCAACAAGGTGGGCCCAGCGAGAGCCATTTCGGGGGCATGGTGGGGGCGGAAGCAGATTGCAGTGGGTTGAAGAAGGAATCAGATTTGACAAAATAACTGATTGGAGACAACTCTTTTTTTAAAAAATCTCTGCTGAGAAAGGAAGGCAAAAGGTAGGGTGGCCCAAGGAGGTTTGCTTTTTCTCTCCAGGGAGAGAATTGAGTATGTTTGTGAGCTGAGGGAGAAACCTAGGGCTCCTGGCTGGTGAGAGAGGCCAGAAGGAATGCCGATGAGCCAGGAGAAAATGGATAATCTCTCCAGGGGATGGTGGAAGAGAAGATGCAGGAGAAGGAGGGAGGAAGGGAGGGAGGGAAGGGGTGGGGCTGGGTAGGTCACTGTTCAAGAGGAGAGAAGTTCCTGCCCATCACTCAGGTTTGGCTGGTGTAGAGGGGCCCACTCATAGACACCTTCTCCAGGAGCCTCTAGTGTTAGTTTGGAGAGTCTGGGTTGGGGCAGGGGCTCAGGGGTCAGCACCTCCTGTTGAATCTTCCCTGCTCTGTCCAAAATTTGGTGGCTGAGCCTACATTGCTAGGATCCCAGCAGCTCTGTTTCTCAGGATATGACTGCCTAAAGTCCTCTGCTTGTCATTTTAATGGGGAGACAAGCAAATGTAGCTCAGTCCTGTCCTGGTCTCAGAAGTTGCTGAGAGAGTTGGATGTAGATTGAGAAGGGCCAGACGGGCAGGTGCCTAAGACTGCGTGGCTCAGTTCCTGTGATTTCTGCATCTTAGACACTGGTCGTTTGGGGCATTCATTGTCTCATTTTATGACTTTATGCCCAGCAGGGATAGAGACCAGGGCTGCTCATCTCTAGAATCCCCACTGGCAAAAAGGAGATGCCTGGCACAAAGGAGGACACAAGGAATGTTTGAATGAGATAGGAGCTCTCTAAATAACAGCTTAAATGGACACGGGTATAAACAAAGCTCCTAGGAGGGACGGAGCAATTGTACTGGAGCCGAGAGGTTTGGTTAGGAGACCCTTTCCAGACACAAATTGGACAAGTAAAAGAGCATTCTAGGCAGGGGGACCTGCTAACCCCAAGGCCTGGAGACAGGAGAGTCTGGCATGTTCTGTGGCTGCTGAGAATGTAGAGTGGTTGGAGGACAACCAACCACTTAGGGTCTGAGGATAGCGGCCACAGAGGAGACTGGAGCCAAGTCATAAAAGGCCTTTGAAGGCCAGATCTAGAATGAGAAATTGGACTTGATCCTGAGAGTCTGCGGGAGCCATGCAGGGGGAGGGGCCCTGGGGACGGCTCTGGAAAGCGGTGAGGGGGCAGTACTTGCTGGTCATGGGCCTAGAGCTGACTGGTCCCCACACCCCCAGCATGGTGAGGACACCTTCAACCGGGCCAAGCTGCTCAACGTGGGTTTCCTAGAGGCACTGAAGGAAGATGCTACCTATGACTGCTTCATCTTCAGCGACGTGGACCTGGTCCCCATGGATGACCGCAATCTGTACCGCTGCGGTGACCAGCCCCGCCACTTCGCCATTGCCATGGACAAGTTTGGCTTCCGGTGAGGCTCTCGTCTCAGCTAGACCCAGACCTCCCCACCCCTACTTCACCCAGGCCCTGTCTCCCAGCCCCTAACCCTTCTGGCCTCTAGCTCATGGCCAGATCCTTCTGGCTAGGGTAGCCCCTCACTGGGCCCCGGGTCACACATTCTCCCCACACCCCATCTCTCGTCCTTCATCTTGAATCCCTCTGTGACCTTACTGACACCTGCCCTCCCATGCCATAGGCTGCCCTATGCTGGCTACTTTGGAGGTGTGTCAGGCCTGAGCAAGGCCCAGTTTCTGAGAATCAATGGCTTTCCCAACGAGTACTGGGGCTGGGGTGGCGAGGATGATGACATCTTCAACCGGTGAGTAGGGATAGGGTTGGGAGTAGACTGGGTGGCGAGGGGGTGAGGTGTAGATTGGGTGGGGATCTTTGCCCTTCCTGGTACCTGCTCCAGTCCATCTGTTCCCATCCTCAGGATCTCCCTGACTGGAATGAAGATCTCACGCCCAGACATCCGAATAGGCCGCTATCGCATGATCAAGCATGACCGGGACAAGCATAACGAGCCCAACCCTCAGAGGTAACTAACCCTCCAGTGCCTCGGCCCAGGTGCCCCCAATCCCTCATGCCCTGCAGGTGACTTCCCAGTATCCCAAAATCTTGACCCCCAAGTGCCCTCAATCCCTGATCTAGAAGTGGCCTCCAAGCATCCTTGACCCCTGAAGTGACTCCCAGAGGCCACTGACCCCTGTCCTCTACCCCCCAGATATCTCTCACCCCTGGCATGATTAATAGAGGTGAGTAGAATTTACAGGAAGAGCTCAAATTGTCATTGAGCAGATTGCATTTACATCGTTGCCCTCAAACGACCTCATTTGCACACCTTGAGTGACCCCTGTTATACTGGCCCTGCCAGAGCAGATAGGATGAGGGGTGGGGGATCTGGGGTACTTCTCCTGGGGAACCGACACAGGTGGCCCAAGCAGTGTGGGGTGGGGAGTAGAAAGAGAATGAATCCTCTGAGATTGGAGGAGGCAGCGCTGTCTCTTAGGAGGTAGCCATATGTGATGTCTGGGGCTGGCTGGGAAAAGGGCCTAAAGACAGGACTTTCCTGGGCTTTCTGACACTTCCCTGTGACTGGTGCCAAACCATACCCAACCCCTGGCCTGCCATCCCGCATGAAGCCCATCCTAGGCAGAGACAGGTAGTTACACAGCACAGGTGATGAGGGCAAGGCGCTGCCTTGACGAAGAGGGAGTGATGGCGAGAGGCTTCTTGGAGGGAAGAAAGTGGGTCCACTGGAGTTTGAGAATAGTTATTCATTCTTGTCTCATGCCTGCCTTGGACACATTGCTGTATTAACCAGGCTAATGGAGGAGGCGAGTGTGGAGGAAGGAAATTGTATTTGTAAGAGTTCGGAATGTGCTGGGCGTGGTGGTGCACGCTTATAATCCCAGTACTTGGGAGGCTGAACCGGAGGATCCGGGTTCTTGACCAGCCTCGGGTACTTAGGCCCTCCACAACTTAGTGAGACCCTGTTTCACTAAAGAACAAAAAATAGGGCTGGGGGTGTAGCTCGGAGGTAGAATGCCCCTGGGTTCAATCCCTGGTACCGCAAAAATAAATAAATAAATAAATAAATAAATAAATAAATAAATAAATAAATAAATAAAAAGGGGTTGGAGGTGTGGCTCAGAGGCAGAATATCCCTGGGTTCAATCCCCAGTACTAGAAAAAATAAAAGTCTGGAACGTGAGCATGCCCGGCATATACTGAGGCTCTTCAACTGTTTAGTTTTAAGATACCTGAAGGCTGGAAGTGACAGTAGGGGGCAGTCAGTGCTGAGGGTGGCAGTTTAACTTTGGTCCCAGAGAGACTGGGGAGTCTTGGTAGTGCTTTAGGCAGGGCGGGGCGGGGTCAGATTTATGTTCAGAAGGCTTACTTTTTGAGCCTGAGAAAGGCAAAGGGCTGGTCTAATGCTGGGTGGCCCCGAGAGGACATGGACCAGGTCTGAAGGAATTGATGGAGCCTGAGGGGGCATGCTGGGGCAAGGACCTATGGGGCTGCTGGGCTCCCAAATTGGGCAGTAGGGTTTTTCTGCTTTGAACCCAGGGTGTAGGAATAGGGGAGATGGATTGAGGTGCTGATGCAGGGTGGGGGCTTGGCAGAAGCTTGAGGCCCTAGGAAGTCCAGGGAGCTGATGAAAAGCAAGTGGTTCAGATACAAACCATGCTCACCAGGGATGACAGACTGGGGAAGAAGGGCTTCAGGGCAGCTGAGGGAGAGAGCGCCATATTGAGGGCTCTGGAGAGGAGTCTGAGATGAGCTCAGGATTGGGAGGGCTGGATGTGGTGGCACATGCCTGTAATCCTAGTCCCTGGGAGGCTGAGACAGAAGGATCGCAGGTTCAAGACCAGCCTCAGCAATTTAATGAGACTCTCAGCAACCTAGTGAAACCGTATCATAATTAAAAATTTAAAAAAAGGCTGGGGGTGTAGCACAGAGGTAGATCACCCCTAGGTTTAATTCACAGTAACACACACACACACACACACACACACACACACACAGGGATTAGGAGGATCAAAACATTTGGAGTGTGGGTGAGAGTAGAGCTCTACAAGTACCACAGGAGCCTTGGTCCTATTGTAGGAATGGTTTTTCTGGGTGTTATCATCAATTAATGACATATGCTTCAGTGTAGGTAGGAATGGCCAATAGAAATGTCTGAGTTAAGGAACTTGTGGCACACACCTGTAATTCTAGTACTTTGAAGGTCGAGATAGGAAGGTTGCAGGTTTGAGGCCAGCACACAATAACTTCGCAAGACCTTGTTTCACAATAAAAAGGGCTAGCCCGGTGTGGTGGTGCAGGCTTGTAATCCCAGTACTTGGGAAGCTGAGACAGAAGGATTACAAGTTCGAGGACAGCCTCAGAAAGTAGTGAGACTCTCATCAACCTAGCGAGACCCCGTTTCCAAATTAAAATAAAAAATAGGGCTGGGGGTGTAGCTCAGAGGTAGAATGCCCCTGGGTTCAATCCCCAGTGCCAACAAACAAACAAAATAAAAAGGGCTGGGAGTGTAGCTCAGAGTTAGAATGCCCCTGGGTTCAATCGCCAGAACCACAAGGGTGGTTCAAAATCAAAATCCCGGGCCGGGCGTGGTGGCGCACGCTTGTAATCCCAGTACTTTGGGATGCGGAGACTGGAGGATCTGGGTTCTCGGCCAGCCTCAGCTCGCTCGCTCTCTCTCTCTCCCTCCCTCCCTCCCTCCCTCTCCCTGTCTCTCTCTTTCTCTCTCTACTTAGTGAGGCCCTCCGCAACTTCGTGAGACCCGGTTTCAAAATAAAGTATAAAAAATAGGGCTGGGGGTGTAGCGCGGAGGTAGAACGCCCCTGGGTTCAATCCCTGGTACCGCAAAAAAAAAAAAAAAAAAAAAATCCCTGATTTTGCTGGGCATGGTGGCGCACGCTTGTAATCCTAGTACTTGGGAGGCTGAGACAGGAGAATGGCAGGTTCAAGGACAGCCTCAGCAAATCAGTGAGGCTCTCAGCAACCTAGTGAGACCCTGTTTGTTTCCAAATAAGAAATAAAATTGGTCTGGGGGTGTAGCTTGGAGGTAGAAGTCCTCTGGGTTCAATTCCCAGTACCCCCCCACATACACACACACACACACACTCTCTCTCTCTCTCTCTCACACACACACACACACACACACACACACACACACACAGAATCCCTGATTGTCTTTTCACTAGATAAAATGTGAACTCTGGCTTGCAGAGCCTTGCCCATACATGCTCTAACCTCCAAGCTAATCTTATTGTTTTTCCCTTGGCCCACAAAGGTCTAGCCATCCAGCTGCAAAATTTTGTTCACAAATTAGGGGCAGCTTGTGCTCTGACTTCTGACCTTGTGCCTGGAATGCTCTTCCCCTTGCCCTCAGTTCAGTGTCATACTCCTTCCAAGGCAGCCACCTTGTCCCCTTAGCACTCTCCTGTTGCCCTTGCCTGTTACCTGTCTCCCCTAGTGAAGCAGACTTGCCATGAGAGGAAAGACCTCATCTGTCCTGTTCATGGCTGTGTCTTGTGCTCAGAGCACAACCTGGCACACAGGGAGTGCTCAAGAAGTAGATGGGGAAGGAGTGACTAAAAGATGAGGAACAGTGAAGATGGCATGGGTTTGGGGAGTGAAGATGATGTGTCTGGACTCAAGACACATTTGCGTTTGAGGTGTCTACGGATGCCTCTTCTCTGGGTCTAAGGGTTAGAAGGAAGGTGTGAGCTGAGATTTGGGAGGGCGTCATCATACTGTTTTCTGACTGAATGGGTTGAGATCTCTGTTTTGAGAGCAGATGCAAGAGCAAAGGGCTCCAGCCAAGTCACTCTGAAAAGACCAGGATGGTGGGAGCCTGCCCCAGAGGTGCCATATTGGCTTTGGTGGTTGGTTAGCCCTAATCTGAACCCATTTCCATTCTCTAGGTTTACCAAGATTCAAAACACGAAGTTGACCATGAAGCGGGATGGCATTCGGTCAGTGAGGTACCAGGTCTTGGAGGTGTCTCGGCAACCGCTCTTCACCAACATCACAGTGGACATTGGGCGGCCCCCGTCATGGCCCCCTCGGGGCTGACACTCATGGACAAAGGCTCTCGGTGCCAGGAATTGCCTGCCAGAGGACTGACCTACAGCCTGGTGGCGGCTGCTCTGTGGGGGACCCTCCCAGGACTGAGACTGTAGGCTGTTTTCTGAGGGTCTTCAGTAGACCTGCCAACTGTACCTAGAAGTTTCAGAACCCACTTTGAGGGGCTTCTGGCCTGGGCAGGCCCCTCAAGTGTGGCCCTCTCTGGGGTCAACCCTTCTTCCTGCCCCACTCCCCCAGCCCAGCCCAGCCCCCCTCACTGTCAGGGTCGGGCCAGCCCCTGCACTGCCTCGCGGAGTGGCCTGGGCTAGGTCACTCCACCTCTCTGTGCCTCAGTTTCCCCCCCTTGAGTCCCCTAGGGCCTGGAAGGGTGGGAGATATGACTAGGGGGCAGTGTTTCTTCCAGGGGGAATTCTCAGACCTGGGGATCCCCCATGCTCCCAGGGGAGGGGAAACCTTTTTCATTCAACATTGTAGGGGGCAAGCTTTGGTGCACCCCCTGCTGAGGAGCAGCCCCAGGTGGGGACCAGAGGGGATGCTGTGTTGCTGCCTGGGATCTTGGGGTTGGCCTTTGCATGGGGGGTGGGGGGGCTTGGATCAGTCAGTCTGGTTCCCGCCTCCCTGTCTCAGGAGGTAGAAGCCCCAGGGCCGGCTCTTGTTTGTACATTGCACAGAAACTTGTGTGGGTGCTTTAGTAAAAAACGTGAATGGAGCAGCCCTTGTGTCTGTTTGGGGAGAGGGATCCGGGTCCCTGAACCTAATTACTCTGAGTCGGGATAGGGAGGGTACCTAGCCTGGGCCAACCCAGTTTCTCCAAGCGCTGTCCTAGTGAAAACGTTTACCTTGCTGCCGCCTCCGGGCCAGTGGAGGTATCAAAGCAATAAACCCAGTGGGACCAGATGTCTCAGTTCTTCCACCTGCCCCGCGGAGGCTGGAAGGTGCCCGGGGATTAGCCCAAAGCGCCCGGGCCTCTGAGGGGGCCCTCCACTCCCAAGCGCCACACCTGCGGACTGACTGGCGGCAGGTGCTGCCGAGCGGGCATGGGCGGAGCCTCCTGGGGGTGGGGCTTGGGCCGCGCGCGGTTTCCCGGGTGACGGCCGCGCGGAAGGGGCGGGGCCAGGCCCCGGTTCTCGCAGCAGGGCTCCCCCGGGCCGTGGTCGGGAACCGCGGCCCCCGAGGGGTCTGCCAGCCGCGGGACAGAAGGAACGGCGCCGGAGGCCGGCGGGGCCGGGCCGGGTAATTCCACCCGTGGGTCCCGGCGGCGGGACGAGGCGGGGTGGGCGCGGCCCCGCCCCGGGCGATCGGCAGTCTCCCAGAAAATCCGGCTCGCTAGCCTGCGGTCCTGTCGGGCCAGCGGGGCCAGCGGCGCGGGCTGGCCATGCCCCCGGATTTGCCGTCGCTGTGGGAGCTGGTGGAGAAGCACGTCCCGCTCCCGGAGCAGCCTGAAGTGAAGAGGATTCTGGGAGAGGCGGCGGTGGACCTGAGTCTAGAGCTGCGAGCAGAGGTGGGGAGTGGGAAGGTGGCCGCGCCCCAGGCCTGCCCCACGCACGACTCGCGTGATTTCCCACCTCCTCCGGGTCACTATACTGCCCGGTGACTCGTCCGGTCTCATTACTGTATTGCCCTTTCCTCTCCCCCACCCCTCACTCCCGTCTCCTCCCTGCCCAGTTGCAAGGTGTCCCAGCTCTTCTTGCAGGTGGCAATGCTACAGACACTGCTCCAAGAGTCTCGGTCCTCCCAAGCCCCTGGCTCCCACCCCATCTCTGACCCCTCCTCCCTTCTGGCACCACCTCCCCTCCTGAGGGACCTTGTGCGCCAGGAACTCCAGCAGCTGCTTCAAGGTCTCCGCAACAAGGCCATCTGCGAGGGCAGGTGGGAGCCTCAGGCTGGGCCCCTTCCCCAGACATCAGATGGGCCAGCCCTGCCCCTGACAAGGAGCCCCGGTGGCCTTTCCTGTGGTTTCCTGATAGGAGAGTCCCTCAACTTCCTTCATGCGCACCTTCTGCAGGGACCAGGCCCAGGCCTGGGCGCGGTATAGCCCCAAGGTCCTTCGCTTTGCCTTGGAGGAGCCCAGGTGTGACTTGCCAGAACAGGAGATATTCCAGATGAGAGCTGGTGAGCCCAGGTAAAGTGATGGTAGGGGAAGAGGGATCTCTCCCTGCTTGGCAGAGGGCCAGCTGGTGGGTCCCGCCTGGGTTCAATGGAGGAGCTCCTGGTCTGGAGCTGGACCCTTTTACAGCTACTTGTGATGAGGATCGGCACCTGAGGGCTGCAGAAGCCCCGAGGAGACACCTGCCCAACCTGGAGGCAGCAAGGCCTTTGGAGAGAAAGCTGGTTTGATCTGGGTCCTGGAGCATGAGGAACAGTATTCCAGGCAGATGAAAGAAAACAGAGCTTTGCAGGAAGAGGGAGGACAGGAGGCCATGCTCAGTGGGCAGTTGTTCCTCAGGACTAGAGAACAGGAGCAAGGGCTGGGCTAGAGAGGCAGGGAGAAACCAGGAGAGAGGGTGGTACACAGGATGAGATCAACGAGCATGTTCTTAAGAAGTGGATGAGGCCGGGCGTGGTGGCGAACACTTGTAATCCCAGTACTTGGGAGGCTGAGACCGGAGGATCCGGGTTTGCGGCCAGCCTCAGCTACTTAGTGAGGCCCTCCCCACCTTAGTGAGACCCTGTTTCAAAATAAGGAATAAAAAATAGGACCGGGGTGTAGCTTGGAGGTAGAATGCCCCTGGGTTCAATCCCCAGTACCACACACACACACACACACACACACACACACAAAGTGGATGGAAGCAACTTCTAATCCTGACACAACCCTAAAAGGCAGGTGACATCCCCAATTTGCAGATGAGGAAACTGAATTTCAGAAAGAATAAGCAATTTGCCCAAGGTCGCACACAGTGAAGGGGTGGCAGAGCCCCTTTGCAAGCCCAGGCTCCAGAACTCCTACTATTTGCACTCTATTATGTTGCCTTTGTGAGGAGACACCACGTTATCTAGAAATGGCATTTGTGTCCCGAAGGCCTGGGGTGAGGAACATGGGAGAGTGATGTTGACTTCATCTGCCAGCAGCAGTCACAGGGACCTCAGCGTCATGAAGGACCAACTGAACATGTCTAACATTGACCAGGTGGCTGGACACCTGAGGTGAGGCCCAGGGGCACCTGAGTGTGTGTGGGTGGAGGACAGGACAGGAGACAGGGATGGATCTTGAGATGCTGGGAGAGAAAGGAGGCAGCGTGCTGGCTGGGGAGACCCAGGTGTGTAAGGCCGAGGTAGACAGAACCAGCTGCTGCAAAGCTAGCGGGCCTGCTACCAAGAAGTAGCCAAGTACAGATGCCAGGAGGGGCCCTAAGATTTTTGTCCGGATGTGGGGAGGCACCACGAGATGGTTATAAACAGGGGAAGAAGGGCAACCATGTGGGGAAGGATGGAGGCAGGAGGCATCGCAGGCTCAGTGTAACAGTGCAGAGGAGAAGATGGTGCCTGCCAGAGTAGAAGTTGGGAGGTGGACAAGGAGAAGACACATCGTGCCCAGGAGACTGACAGGGGCCAGAAGTCTCTGCTGGGGCAACACCCCAGTAGCAGTGGGCAATGCAAGCTGAGAACGGAGGGGCTAGAGGGGGCTCCTGATGAGGCAGGAGGTGGGGGCTGGGGTCCTGCGGCACTGGTTCTGACTGCTGTGCTCCGTTATGTCCCAGGGGCCTCTTGGAGGAGGAGTGTCGCACCTTGGAGAGGGAGATCCTCACCTTGCAGGTGACCCAGCCCTGGGCCTTCCCCCAGATCTTCTCTGCTGAGCGGAGACACACATGCTTCTCATCTGGGGGGGGGTATCTAAGACCCATGTACATGTATGTCTGTGTACATATGTGCACGTCAAGGTGTGAGTCCTGTGTCCATTTCTCATGTGCGCACAGTTGTGTGTATGTGAGTGAAATCCTAGAAGCCCAGAGTTCTGGTTGAGCCCCTACATCCAGGGTCAACAGTTTTAGATTAACCTGCTAGATTGTCCCAGGTCTTTTGCTTCCTTTCCTTACCTAAGTCTGAACGCAGGCCCAACCACTATCTTGCCAAATGGCTTTCAGCAGGGCTCGTGTTCCCTCTGGGGGCTGCATGAGCTCACTCCTGGGCCCTGCTCTGCAGATCTTGGTCTCTGCCTTCAGGCTGGGCCACTGACAGCTCTCCTTGCAGCGCTGCCTGGAAGCGGAGCATACGCGGGCTCGCCAGCCCTCAAAAGCAGCCCTGGAGCCCACCTTGGCAGGTGAGGACCCTGAGCAGGCCCCAGAGCACCCAGCCTCCTGCCCCACCCCACACTGTGCACATGCTAGCAGAGCTGGCCCCTCTCAGTGATGTTCTCCCTCAGAACTAAAGGAGCACAAGAAGGCCATGGAACAGGAGCTGCAGGCTTCGCTAGGGCCTCCCTGCATCCCTGCCAAACACAGGTATACCAAAACGGAGACGCGGGCAGGGTGGCCGAAGGGTCAGACCATGGCCCCCACCCAGTTACTTTTTCCTGTCCAGGCAGCAGCCCTTGGGGTCCTCCATTCTGGGCCCTAGATCTTTTCCTTGCCTCCCTGGGGCTGCCAGAGTTTGGGCCAGGCCTCTCCAAGGCCACCTGCCCGCACCTCCTTTGGAGCGCTGCCCCCAGTCTCGAGGCCAGGCCCCCACCCGCCGCTGGGGACGGCGGCTTCGATGCAGCTCCAGGGAAGGGCCAGCTTCCGCACCGGTGTCTGCCGCAGTGCCCCAGGCCCCAACCTGAAGGGCTGCCCACAAAGTAGGCTCCTGCTTCTGCTGGCGCTTGCCCCATCCGCTGCTGCCACCTCTCAGCTGCCATGGCCCTGCCGGCTTCTCGCCAGAACCACAAGGCTGTTCATCTGTCTGGCCCTTGTCCCACCCCCATGCCAGGTGTCTGGTATCTAGAGCTGAGTGGCCAGACATCTGTCCTCACCGTCAAAGCTGTTGGCCTTTCTCCTCCCAGGCCTCCACAAAGGCTTGGCCCATAGAGGTCCCATCCCAGCCCTGACTCTTGTCCCCCAGGGGACCCAGACAAAGCACAGCAGCAGCTCAGAGACAGGAATAGAAATTTCATTAAAATCTATGGACTTTAAAATCCTAGTGGTGCACGGATGGGCAGGAGTGGGCGGTGCACCATTATTGCTACAGAGGATTAGACATGGCTTGGCTGGGGCTGTCACTGCACAGAGGGCACAGAGGACGGACAAATGGACTCTGCAGGGCTGGGGAGAAGGAATTCTGGCTCCAGAGAAGGGATGGGGCACGCCGGCTGGGGCCATTTGGCACGTGAGCAAGGGAAGACTGGGCCTTTAGTCTGGTGAAGGGAGGGCAAGGGTGTGCAGGGGCCCCTTGCCCAGGGTTCTGGGCTTGAACCTCTTGCTGAGCAGCCCCTCCCCTCCCCTCCAGAAACAAGTGCTTTGGGCAGGCTGCTAGGTCACGGACCTCTGCTGGCTGGGCCCGACAGCCAGGGCTGGAATGAGGGGCAGAGACCCTGGAGCAGCCCAGTGAGGTGCAAACAGGCCTAGAAGACAGATTGGACCCGAGGCTGGGGCAAGGGGTGGCAACCACAGATACAGTTTTTACAAAAATAATTACACAGATAAACAGGGCTGGGTGGTACAGTCTGACAAGTAATACTATGCAGCCCCCCACAGCCCCTTGCCCCACCCCAGGCAGGAAGATCCAGATTCTCCTGGGCAGAGGCTGGGGTCTGTTCTGAGGGCAGGAACACTGGTCACAAGGCCGGAGGCCCAAGGAGGAGGACAGGTGGGGGGGCGACCCAGAACCTCAGCTCAGGGCAGAGTATGAGGGTATCAGAGGCCACATAAAGCCCGGCAGGCCTCTGGGGACCTAGCCCAAGACCCCTCCAAAGTGCTTCGAGCCCCCCAGCAATCCTCCTGTTGCTTCCCCACCCCCAGCTGCCATCTTGGCATCCAAAGGACGTGTAAACACCGGGGACACGAGCACAAATGACTGCACTAGCAGTGGTGGCCAATGTGACATCTTGGCCAGGGCATGACAGGGGGCAGGTGGTAACACCCGTCTGCTGCCTCCCCAGTCTCTGGTGGGAGCACGGGGTGGGGGTGCGCCACTCCCCTGGCAGCTGTGCTCATATCCGGGAGTCCTGGAAGCGGCTGGAGCCGTTACTGCCCACGATGGGGATCTGGGCCTTGTCTGGGTGCAGCGGCTGGACCTCAAACCCATCTTCAGGAGAGGGGGCTATGGTGGGGGCATAGCGCCCAGTCCGGTGCTCCAGGAGGGCAGGGCCCCAGTCTCTGCTTGGCTTTGTGGCATTTTTCAAACGCTGCACGAGAGGTGGGCAGGGGATACAGCAAGCGGGGCGAGTCAGAAGGGAGCCCTTAAGCCTCTTCTTTCCACCCCCTCCCATTTCACCTGGCTGCCCAGCCCGCCCCTGCCCTCACCTGGAGGAGGGTGTCCCCATCTGTGCGGCAGAGCTGGAACAGGGCGTAGAGCGGGATGCAGATGACAGAGGACAGGGCCATGAGGAAGCCGATGGCCACGGCCCAGCCTGGGTACTGGTAGTGGTTGTAGGTGATTGGCCGGTACTGGATCACCGTGAAGATGAGAATGAACTGCAGGGGTGTGGATGGGAGTGGACATGAGGCTGACCCAGAGGCCCTCCCTCCTAGCAGCACCCCTTCCTCCTCAGCTTCTGAGGCTAGAAAGAGGCATTTGGAGCAGGGCATGGGCAACCCAACACCCGGGCCGTGGGAGAAGCAGACAGAACCAGGAGCCCAGGACCTGGTGTGCGGGTGGAAGGGGACAGGTGTGTCTTTGCCATAGTCCTGAAATGACCAGAGGACAGTCAAGCTGCTGCTGCCTTTGGAAAGTTCTGCTCCAAGACTAAAAGTGGCCCCCTGCTGCCCTCTGAGGTAAGACGGGATCCTTCAGGCCTTCACCCTGCAGCATGGCCTCAGCTCGTCCTGCCGACCACATTACCCCTGCCTCGGTGTTTAGTTATATCCAGCACTTCTACCCTCTCCATTCGTTCTGGGGAATCATCCTGTCGAACCCTGTACCAGTGCCACCGCCTCCTTCAGGAAGCTGATCCAGATTTCCCATCTCCTGAACGGCCCCTCAGTCAATTTCCATCTGCTTCCCTCAGAGTCACTTTGTGTCATGTTTCTGGTAGACCTGGGAGCTCCTGGGACTGTGACAGCTGAGTCTCAGGTGCCCGGCACAGTGCCTAGCTCAGTCACACTTGTTGATTTGAACCAATTTGTGCTGAGAGATGGAGGAGGCTGAGGGAGAGGGTAGGGTGGAGCCCCGCCTGGCTCTCCCTGCGGACACAGTGGCATTCAGCCTGGGGAGAGTCCAAAGGCTAGAAATGGTGTCAGGCGCCGGGCGTGGCGGCGCACGCTTGTAATCCCAGTACTTGGGAGGCTGAGACTGGAGGATCCAGGTTCATGGCCAGCCTCAGCTACTTAGTGAGGCCCTCTGCAACTTAGTGAGACCCTGTTTCAAAATAAAGAATAAAAAATAGGGCTAGGGGTATAGCTCGGAGGTAGAATGCCCCTGGGTTCAATCCCCAGTACCAAGAAAAAAAAAAAAAGAAAGAAATGGTGTCAGGCTGCGGATGCACTAGGGGCCTCTTTGGAAAGAGGTGGATGAGACAGGGGGTAGAGTCCATGGCCACAACAACAAAAGACGCTAAAGGAAGTAGTGACTTGGGCCGCCCAGAGGGCGTGGGGAGATGATGTGCCTTGGGTGGCTGGCAGGGCCCAGCGTCGTCCTCTGGGGACTTCAGCTGCAACCTGGACTCAAGCTCCTCTGGCCTTCCTTGTGACCAGATTCTAGAGGGCAAGACCCACATCCGAACGGGGGGACCCCTGCTGCACATAATGGGAGCGTATTGCAAGTTTCCTGAATGGAACTAGAGCTTGGTCCATGTGTGGACAAATCCCCTCATTGTGCTGACAGAAGGATGGAGTTTCTCCAAAAAAGCTTTTCAGCTGGGAGTGGTGGCGCATGCTTGTAATCCCAGTTCTTAGGAGGCTGAGACAGGAGGATCCCAGGTTCGAGGACAGCCTCAGCAAGTAGTGAGACTCATCAACCTAGCGAGACCCTGTTTCCAAATAAAAATAAAATAGGGCTGGGGGTGTAGCGTGGAGGTAGAATGCCCCTGGGTTCAATTCCCCAGTACCAAAAAAAAAAAAAAGCTTTTCAGAGAACACGACTGCCTACAAATGGAGCTGTCCACAGAGCCTGGAGCCCTCATTCTAGGGTGACTTGAGCCCGGCTTCCTGGGCACAGCGAAGGAATTGCTCACTCTCCCCATCTGGAGAAGACACCAGACCTGGCCGAGGCTGCCCAACAGGCCCTTCCCCAGGGTGGCAGTCTGTCTGAGTGCTGGGAGGCCGAGGTCCCCTCAGGCAGGCCCTGGGCCACGGCGCCCGCCCACCCTCGCCAGCCTCCCTCCCCTGACAGCAGGATACTTCCGCTCCTCGAGTTTCAAAGCTGGGCCAGTGGCCAGAGCTGGTGTCTGTGCCAGGCTCACGAACATCTCACACCCCTTGTGGCAGAGGCCTCAGCCCTCCAGGGACCTCTTTTTCAGAAACACGAGCCAGAGTGGAAGTCCAGTGCTGAGTTCCCGCTGGCACTGGGGAACTGAGCATGACAAGGTGTGACTCTGCACACTGCCCTTGCCGCTGGGTGACCCTGCTGTCACTCGGAGGTAGCCCTGTCTCTTCTCTGTGTGGTGATCATTACACTATCTCACACACACACACACACACTTCCCACCTCAAACACAAGAAGCAAAATGAGCAGGTTTTTAAGCCCACAGGCCATTCCTCCTCCCTACAGCGTGGTTTCTAGTATCACACTGGCCCCGTAGGCAGGCTCCGCATCAGGCTACCTGCTCCACATCACGGCTCTGCCCCTTGTTAGTTGCATTAACATGGGTATCACTTAATAGCCCCGTGCCTCAGTTTCCTCATCTGTAAAATGGGGGTAACGATGATGCCCTGGAGAGTTGGGGTCTACGAGTTAACATGAAAACAGTGTGCAGAAAGTGCCTGGCTCCTTCCATGGGGGGATCCCTCCCCCCGATCCAGCTCTTGGATGGGAGTGTGCCAGCTGTAGAATGTTCATGGAAACGGGGGACTCCCCCTCCTGCCTGGAAGGTTTAGGAAGCTACCGCCACGGCAGAGCTGAGGTCCTGGGGCTGGTTCTGGAACACTCCCACAATCACATTCACGCCACAAATCCACGCTCCTCGGGCACCTCTCTCTCCCATGAGGGGCTGGGGGTGAGAACAGAGAGGTAGACAGAGGGGACGCTGATACTAATGACTCCGGCGGCCCCTCGGGGGAAGGGGACCGACTCAGTGGAGTGCGCCAGCCACTGTTCCCTCTGAGCCTGGGGACATCCTGCAATGTCTTCAGTCAAGTGCCGGGCTCACTATTCCCCTGACTGAGTGCCCTCAATGGCCCGTGGCTGAGCGCGCACACGCCCATCTCACCCTATCCAACCTCCCTCCGACCGCTGGAGGCCAGAGTCGGGGGCGTGGAGCTCTGGCCAGGTGGATGGGCTCCTACTCTCCCTCCAGTGATTCCCAAGAGAAGGACTCTGGGCGGAGGGACAGGGAGGGCCCGAGGAACTTACGAAGATGATAGCTGGAGACACAAAGCGCCAGCAGATCTGGAAGAAGAGGGGTGGTGGGAACCCCAGCATCATCTGGATGTCCTGGAAGTAGTTCCGGTGCCCTGGAGAGAAGGGGGTCAGCAGGCCCAGCAGGACGATCGGGCTGGGACACACGAGGCCACGGAGGCGCGGCGCTTACCGTAGATGTACATGATGGACACACACATGATACAGGAGATGACCACCAAGGAGAAGCTGGCCGCGTAGTTGTCCATCAGCAGCAGCCAATAGATGCCTGCCTGTGGGCCAGCGGGCAGCTGAGCAGGGGTCCACGGCCCCGGCTCCCCTGCCCGTTCCCCAGGGCCCCTGGCAACCGCAGCCCGGTCTATCCTCTACTGGGTCCTTACCTGGCTGGTGAGAGGGATGCCCAGCAGGAAGCCAGCCACAGCCACGCCCAAGGTCACGTAGGTCTTTTTCTGCAGGATCCACTCATTTCCCACCTCATCCACGATGGCCGTGACCAGTGTCTCCAGGAGGCAGAACTGCAGGGCGCAGCCGTCAGAGCAGGGCTTGACCTCTGCCCTGCTCCTCCCTCCCGGGCCACAGGCCGTCCCAGCCCTCGTACCTGAGTGCCCAGCCCCAGCAGGATGAGCATGAAGAAGAAGAGCAGGGACCACAGTGGGGAGATGGGCAGCAGGGTGAGGGCCTCGGGGTAAGCTACGAAGGCCAGGCCAGGGCCATGGTCGGCCACGCGGGACACATCCACACCCAGGTGATCGGCCATGAAGCCGAGGATGGAGAAGATGACAAAGCCAGCATAGACGCTGGTGGCACAGTTGGTGATGCTGATGATGATGCTGTCTCTAAGGGGAGGAAAACAGGGTCAGGAGAGCCGGCTTGCTTCCCTCCTGATTTGAACCAAGAGAAGACATGGAGACAGGGAAAGTTCTAGAAACAAAGGTGCCCCCCCCACTCCTTTTCCAGTCTACTCTGGACTTTTTAAAGTAAGTCTGGAGCCAGGTGTGGTGGCGCACACCTGTAATCCCAGTACTTGGGAAGACGAGACAGGAGGATCAAAAGTTCAAGACCAGCCTTAGCAACTTAGCGAGACTCTCAGCAACCTAGCGAGACCCTGTTTCAAATTAAAAAAAAATTGAAAAATAGGGCTGGGGATGTAGCTCAGAGGTAGAATGCCCCTGGGTTCAATCCCCAGTACCACAAAAAATAAAAAATAAAAATATAATAAAGTAAGTCCGAGCTTTGGAGTCTCACAGAGCGCTGGGACATGGTTATCCCCATCCCTCCTCCCTCTCTGGCCAAAGCTCCTCTCCCCATTCTCATGACTTGATCCAGCCCCAAATTCCCAGGACCTCAAGGACAGGGAAGGGTGGCCCCGGCGGGCAGGAGGCGACACCCGAGCTGGGTGAGTCTGGGAGCGGGTGGGCTGCGGGGCGGGCCGGGCATGGCGGGCGGCCTCACCGGTAACAGTTGTTGTGGAACTTGTTGTAGGACGCCATGGTGATGAGCCCGCCCCACGCGCAGCCCAGTGAGTAGAAGATCTGGGAGGCGGCGTCACCCCACACCTGCAGGGAGGCGGAGGGCCGTGGTGAGAGGCAGGTCCCTGCAGCCCTCCCAGCCCCTGAGGCTTCCCCTCCACATCCCACCTTGGCCTCCAGAATCTTGTCCCACTGTGGTGTCACGTAGTACATGATACCCTTGAAGGCTCCTTCCAGGGTCACTCCACGGACAAACAGGATGGTCAGCACCACATAGGGGAAGGTGGCTGTGAAGTACACCACCTGGGGGCAAGATGGCGCCATGGACTCCTCTGGGCTCTTTTCCAACCTGGCCCCCAGCCACATTTTTTTTTTTTTTGGTATTGGGGATTGAACCCAAGGGCATTCTACCGCTGAGCTACACCCCCAGACCTTTTTTTTTTTTTTTCAAACAAGGTCTTGCTATGTTGCTGAGGGTCTCATTAAGTTGCTCAAGCTGTCTTCCAACCTGCGATCCTCCTGTCTTAGCCTCACAAGTACTGGGATTACAGGTGTGCGCCACCATGCCTGGTTCCCCAGCCACCTTTGGCCCTCTGGTCCCTCTTCCCCTCCCATGGCTCTTTGTCACCTGCTCCCCCACGTCCCCCCACAACCCAGGCAGAGGAGGCAGGGTCTTTTGGGGTGGGAACAGACCCTGCCTGGGGATGGGTACTTGCTTTCCCTGAAGACTTGACCCCTCGGATGAGGCAGAGAAAGACGACCACCCAGGAGACACCGAGGCAGCCAAGGAGGGGCAGCCGCACCTCCCCGAAGTTCCCGATGTCATCTGACAGCTTCAGCACGTAGAGCCTGGGGAAGGGGAGACAGTCATCGAGGGCCAGCTTCTGCCGCCCCGCCCGCAACAGATCTCCAAGGTCCAGGCCCTCCTCTGTCACAAGGTCCCAGCAGCCGGCTTGGGTGAGCCATTCAGTGGCCCCAGCTGCAGCCAGCCCACTCCCTCCCTCTGCTACAGCACAGCTCCTGGGGGCCTCGCACAAGTCCACTGCGCTGCAGTCTGTCCTTCAGCCCTCAAGGGCTCCTGGGCCACACCCTAGGCCTGCGCCAGTCTCCTCTCCCTTTCCAGGGTGTGTGTGTGGGGTGTCTCTCAGACCCTGCCTGGGGGTGTCTTCTCTCTCTCTCTCTCTCTTCAGGGGCATTCTACCTCCAAGCTACACCCCCAGCACTTTTAATTTTGAAACAGGATCTCACTAAGTTGCTGAGAGTCTCACTAAGTTGCCTTGAACCTGGATCCTCCTGTTTCAGCCTCCCAAGTACTTGGATTATAGGTGTGCACCACCATGCCCGGCTACCCTAGGCCCTTTCCTGTGCATTTCTCCCTTCAGAATGTCCTCTTCTACTATAAAATGTCGCCTTGTCCAGGAAGCCTCCGGTGAGCATGCCACCCACACTTGTCAGCTCTGCCTCCAGCGAACTGAGGCAGGCAGCATGATGCTGGGGAAAGCTGGTGCCCGAACTCCTCCCTGTGCCGCACGCCAGCTGTGCTTTCAGTTAACTGGACCTTTATGTGCCCTGCCCTGTGCTAGGTGCTGGGCATCCAGACTGCAGGGGGAAGAAGGTGGAAGAAAGCAAGTAGCCGTGCTCTGGTAGGCACCGGCGAGGGCAGGGACGGGATGTGTCCCTCCATCCCATGGGACCAGGCAGGGCGGAAGGCTTCCTGGAAGGGGCGAGGCTGGAGCTGAGTGCCTGGGGTGGGGAGGAGTTGGGTGGAGGGGACGGGAGGGGCAGGCCAGCCAGGGGTGCAGCATAAGCCAGGGCAGGGGGTCTGGAACTAGCGGGGCATGTTGGGAAGCTCAGTGAGGCTGGAGCAGAAGGGGAAGGGAAGAGAGAGGATGATGGGTAGGCAGGAAGGGACCAGATCATAAGGAGTCTCGAAGCAGAGGCTGAGAAGATGTTATCCTGAGGACAGTGGGGGGCCTCTGAGGGGTTTCTGTGAGAGCAAGGCCTCTCCTCGGCTCCAAGTCTTGCAGTGGCTCCCATCTCTCACTGCGGAAAAGCCAAAGCCCTTACAGTGGCTATAGGCCCTAGGGGATCTACGGCCCTACCCGCCATCTTGCTGATTGCTGCACCGGCCTCCCTGTTCCTTAAACACGCTGGGCATGCCTCCACCTCAGGACCTTTGCACACACTATTGCCCCTGTCTGGAGTGCTCTTTCCCCAAATATTCAAATGCACCTGTGAGTATGTTATCTGTGCAGTCGCACTGTGCCGTGCACTTAGAAAGGCCTGTGCTTGGTTTAATGCTCTGCCACCACCATCTTGACACTCTTAGTACATTCGAACGCGGCGCCCGTATTTTCATTCTGCACTGGGTCCTCCGCAGGATATAGCTGGGCTTGTCCACTTGGCTCCCTCCCTCTTCACTACTGGGGTCCTCTTCTCTGAGTACACTGCTTAAAGGGGCAGCCCCTCTCCAGCCCGGCCCTCCTCAGCCCTCCTCCGCTGCACTTCCCTCCACCACACATATATCCTAGCTCGCTGTATGTGTACGGGGGCATTCTACCTCCAAGCCGCACCCTCGGCCCTTTTTATTTTTAAACAGGGTCTTGCTAAATTATTGCACTGGCCTTAAAGTTGTGACCCTCCTGTCTCAGCCTCCTCAGTACTGGGATTACAGGCGCACCGCACCCGGCTGAGGGCAAGAGCTTTTGTCCATTTTGTTCACTGCTGGCACAGAGAGGCACTCAGTAAATACCCGTTCATGAATAAACGTTGTGTTAAGTGAACTGGGAGGTGAAAAGGGAGAATGTGGGGGGAACTAGTTTGGTTGTTGCAGTTTTCCAGGCTAGAAGTAGGGAGCAAGAAAGAAGCTCTTGAGCCTCAGTTTCCTCATCTGTAAAATGGGGATAATAGTGCTGGGCGTGGTGGTGCATGCTTGTAATCCCAGTACTTTGGGAGGTGGAGACTGGAGGATCCGGGTTCACGGCCAGCCTCAGCTCTCTCTCTCTCTCTCTCTTTCTCTCTCTCTCTCTCTCTACTTAGTGAGGCCCTCCGCAACTTCGTGAGACCCGGTTTCAAAATAAAGTATAAAAAATAGGGCCGGGGGTGTAGCGCAGAGGTAGAACGTCCCTGGGTTCAATCCCCAGTACCGCAAAAAAAAAAAAAGGGGGATAATAACATCAGCCAGAGAATTGTAGATAAGTGCAGATTAAACCCAGGCTCCTCCTCTCTCCTCTTACCTCTAGGCCCTCTCAGCATAGCTCCCATTCCTTCACAGGCTCCTCCACAGTGCTTAGCTATTTTCACGTCCCACCCTCAATCAGTTCTGCGGGGGGCACTGGGGATTGAACCCAGGGGCATTCTACCTCTGAGCTACACCCCCAGCCCTATTTTATTTAAATTGCTGAGTTGCCAAGGCTGGCTTTGAACCTGAAATCCTGTCTCACCCTCTCAAGTACTGGATTGATTGGGGCCAGGTGCCACCACACCTGGCCCCAATCAATTCTTTTTTTTTTGCGGTACCGGGGATTGAACACAGGGCCGTTCTACCTCCGCGCTACACCCCCGGCCCTATTTTTTTTTATACTTTATTTTGAAACCGGGTCTCACGAAGTTGCGGAGGGCCTCACTAGGTAGAGAGAGAGAGAGAGAGAGAGAGCTGAGGCTGGCCGCGAACCCGGATCCTCCGGTCTCTGCCTCCCAAAGTACTGGGATTATAAGCGTGTGCCACCACGCCCGGTCCCAATCAATTTTTAAATCTCGTCGTGTGTGTGTGTGTGTGTGTGTGTGTGTGTGTATTACTAAGGATTGAACCCAGAGGCATTCTACCTCTGAGCTACACCCTCCAGTCCTATTTTATTTTGTTTCAAAACAGGGTCTCACTAAGTTGTTGAGGGTCTTGCTAAGTTGTTGAGGGTGGCTATGAACCTGCGATCCTCCTGTCTCAGCCTCCCAAGCACTGGGATTACAGGTGTGTACCACCACGCTGGGCTACCTCATGGCACATTTTTAACATCTTATGATGGGATGTTATTCTGAAGTCTCATGGGACAGTGTGCCCAGTCCTGGGATTTGGTGTCTGCTTGGTGGGCCTGCCTGACCACAGCGTGGGCTGCCTCCTCCCCACCTCCCGGCTTCCTTCCAGGCTGCCCTTCACAACGTAGCCTGCAGGGGGCGCTGTCCAACCCCTCCTCTCCTGCCCAGCTCTCTAGACTGCAGGCATCAGTGTGCCAGGCCCTGGCTAGACTCCCTCCAGGCTCCCAGTCCCCTGGGGAGCCAACCAAGAACAGGAGGAGAGAAGTTCAGGAGCACTGGGGTGGCTGAAGCCCCTGATCCTCCCCTTCCACAGTGCTCTCCTGTCTTTTTTACTTCATGGTACACATAGAAAAATATATTTGTTGGCTCATTGAGATAAACTGACAAAACTACTCAGGGCTGACGGCAGCTGGGCAGCCCTGCCCACCTGAATGTGGGCACTCCAATAGGGACGCCTGGCCCTTCAGAACCGCCATGGGGACCTTCCACTGCTACTACTGAGGTCACTTTCCCTCACTCACCAGCAACCAAGTAGAAAAAACATTCCCCCCACTTTTTTTTTGGTAGTGAGATTGAACCCTGGGGCATTCTACCTCCATGCTACATCCCCAGCCCTATTTTTTTTATTCTTTATTTTGAAACAGGGTCTCACTAAGTTGCAGAGGGCCTCACTAAGTAGCCGAGGCTGGCCACGAACCTGTGATCCTCCTGTCTCAGCCTCCCAAGTACTGGGATTACAAGCATGTGCCATCATGCCCAGCTCCCTTTTTTTCATTTTGAAACAGGGTCTCACTAGTTGCCAAGGGTCTCACAAAGTTGCTGAGGCTGGCCTTGAACCTGTGATCCTCCTGTCTCAACTTCCCAAGTATTGGGATAACAGGTGTGAACCGCCATGCCTCGCTCCATTTCTCTTTTAAAGGATTCTTAAAACTCTAATTACATCGGCTAGACTGGTAGTATTTGATGCTATTTTTTATTGTGAGAGTGCAGCATCACAGTGCTAGGGACTGGAGAGTTTAGAAGGCTAGCCTGGGAACCAAAGAATGAATTCTAGCTTTATTTTAGATGGAACCATATTTAGTTTTCTGTTTTGTTTTAGACCATGTGCTTCTGAGATCAAACAATTAAACTAAGAACTTTTGGAACCCAACATATTTACAAGTTGGCTCTTGATACATGACCACTCTGGAATTATTCTGCCTTATTTTTTAAAATTTCTCCATATATATCTTATTTCCTCAATCAGATGGTAAATGCCTTGAGACTGGAACCCCTACCCCGTGTGTGTGTGTGTGTGTGTGTGTGTGTGTGTGTGTGTGTGTGTTACTGGGAAACAAACCCAGGGGTGCTCTACCACTGAGCTACATCCCCCGTCCTTTACCTTTCTTATTTTGAAACAGGATCATACTAAGTTGTTGAGTCTGGCCTTGAACTTGCAATCCTCCTGCCTCAGCCTCCCAAGCCCTGGGATTATAGGTGTGTGCCACCACACCCAGCTCCCCTACTCTATTTCTCTGCTTGTCTAGTGTGGCTACCATTGTGCTTATTGAGCACCTGCCTGTTCTTGGTGACTTATGATGTGTTATTTTATTTCACTTTTATGACAGTGAGGTAGGTATTGAAGCTACCCTAACTTAACGATGGATAACTGAGGCTTAGAGAGGTTTGGAGACTTCCTAAGGCCACACAGCAGGTAAGTAGCACAGCCAGGATTTGAGAGACGTCAGTATGACTCTAGAGCTGTCATGGTGGGGGGCTGGGTGTCAGGTGCTGGGTGCCACAGAGGCTGTACAGCTGGGAGGTCTGGTCATGAGTTCAGGGGCTGGTGGCAGGACTCAGACCAGCACAGAGGGCTGTAAAAAAGACTGGCACTGAGGAGGCAGAGGAGGGCTGGAGTGAGGAGGGTGAGCAAGAGGCAGGTGCAGCTCAGAAATCTGCCCTTTAGGCTTCTCTCACGTTAGCACCGTCTCTTCATCTTTCTTTTGTCCTACTCTCCTCGTTCAGAAAATGGTAACTTTAAAATAATACTTGTAGCAGGGCGTGGTGGCACACGCTTGTAATCCCAGAACTAGGGAGGCTGAGACAGGAGGATCACAGGTTCACGGCCAGCCTCAGCAATTTAGCATGGCCTTCTGCAACTTAGTGAGTCCCTGTTTCAAAATAAAATAGTGCTGGGGGATCCGGGCGTGGTGGTACATGCCTGTAATCCCAGTACTTGGGAGGATGAGACAGGAGGATCACAGGTTTGCGGCCAGCATCAGCAATTTAGCAAGACCCTCCACAACTTAGTGAGACCCTGTTTCAAAATAAAAAATAAAATAAGGCTGGGGGTGTAGCTCAGAGGTAGAATGCCCTTGGGTTCAATTCCCCAGGACCACACATAAAATAATACTAGCACAAGCTATCTAACAGGTGGTAATGGGGTTCAAATGACAACGTGCCGCTCTGCAAAGGGGCGCTGGAGAGTGTGGACTGCGGAACACCACACCGGCATGGCACTGCTGGCCTCACACCAGGTGACCGTGGAGCCAGACGGGCCAGGGTATACAGACCCCAACACCACCGCTGCTGCCCAGCTCCTTAACCTTAACATGTCTATCAATCTGAAAAATAGAGATGATAACATCTACGGAGATAATATGTGGGATCGTTGTAGCTGCTCAAGAAATGGAGCTGCCAGCTCTTTTCTGCTGAGTGAAGCCTGCCCCGCCCGGGCAGCTCTCTTAAGGGTCACTTCCCAGGGTCTCCAGGAGGGGGCAGCAGGGAGTCGACCCTCCAGGAAGCAGCTTGGCCCGGGTCGATGCTCCTTAGGCGGGCCGGGCACAGCCCCAGCGGGAAAGTAGAGTTCAGCTGGCCCCTCTGTGGCTGCCCAGCCAGGTTTCTCTGAGGGCCAGTCCCTTCTGGTTTCACTGGATCAGATCTCCAGCGCTTTGCCCTGGAAGGCCCTGCCGGGCTGGGAGTCCCTGAGACAGGACCACTGGAGCACCTGGTGGGGGGCAGTAGGGTGGGTGAGGCTTTGTGCTTCTGGGAGCTTCCAGGAAGGCTGACCATCCTCAGTCTAGATCAAACTACCTGGTCCACACCCTGACTCGATGTGGTACAACACTAATTGCACCATCATCTGCCTGCCTCTCCCGCTGGACCTGAGCCCAGGAAGACAGTGTCTGTGCGTGTGTTGTATTCCCTGCCTGCCTCCCCTCTGAAATGACCCGTCCAGTGACTGAGTCACTGAGCCTGCCCATTCCTCATCGGGAGGCCCAAGGGCAGGGACCGTGTCTTATCTGCCTTTGAGAATCTGTACCTAGCACAGAGACAGCCACAGGGAATCTGCTCCTTCAGGGTTTGACTGGCCTTAGAGGACCTGCTGTGACTTCCAGTATCCCTGGGGCCTCATCCATCTCACCTATGGCTCGCCATCATATAGCAAAGAAAGCCTCAAACTGCTGGCCTGGCATGGAAGCCTGGTACCACGAGATGCCTGCTGGCCTCTTCTGTCCTATTACTGTCCCCACCTGCCCCCAGCCCGTTTGCCTCCTCCTGGCCTGCTCTCTCTCTCTCTCTCTCTCTCTCTCTCTCTTACTCTCACTCTCTGCTCTCTTTCCTGACTCCTCTACCTCCTTGTCTCCCTTTTCTGGGCAGCCCTGACCACCTCCTCTTGCCCCATCATTTAGAAGTAACTGCTGCCACACCCCCTTGTATACCTGTACCGAGGCACCTGCCCCTGATACAACTAGGACGTGGACGTTCATAGAATGAGCTGATGAGGCCTACGTACCTCCTCCCAAAGCCCTCTGCCCAGGGGCGCCCCAACAGAACATAAAGAATTCCCCCCGGGATGTCCTGCTGTGCCCTCCACCCACCAGTCGGGGTGAGGTGCTCCAGAACACCCCCAGCAGTAGCTTCCCTTCCACCAGCCCTGAGACTCCAGTCTGTCACTTTTTTTTTTTTTCGGTACCGGGGATTGAATGCAGGGGCGTTGTAGCTCCGCGCTACGCCCCCGGCCCTATTTTTTATACTTTATTTTGAAACTGGGTCTCACGAAGTTGCGGAGGGCCTCACTAGGGAGAGAGAGAGAGAGACAGGGAGAGAGAGAGAGAGAGCAAGAGATCTGAGGCTGGCCGCGAACCCGGATCCTCCGGTCTCAGCCTCCCAAAGTACTGGGATTACAAGCATGCGCCACCACGCCCGGCCAGTCTGTCACTTTTGAACAGTGTGGCAGGCTGTCTTGATCACAGCACCCTGGGATTAGCAAAACTCCCCTGGCTCCTTTTCTTCTGCAGCATTAAGTCTAAGCCTAATTCTTATAAGTTCTCTATGAAGGCTGTGCCCCTCGGAGGCCTCCTCAAGGCCTGTGAGTTCCCCCCACACCTCTGTCTCATTAGAGCAGGCTCCCTCAGCCCTAGGACCAGCCTCTGCTTATCCGGGACCCAGGGCCTTTGCTCATGCTGTTCCTGTCACTCACCAGCACACCATGCCCCTTTGTCCTGGTTCTCCTCTGAAGATCACCAGATTTCTGGAGCCCTCTCTCAATGCTACTCCATTTGGGTTTTTTGTTTTGTTTTGCTTTTTGGTGCTGGGGATTGACCCCAGGGGCATTCTACCTCCGTGCTACACCCCCAGCCCTGAGTTATTTATTTATTTAATGGTACTGGGGTTTTCTGCCTCTGAGCTACAACACCAGCCCTATTTTATTTTTTCATTTTGAAACAGGGTCTTGCTAAGTTGCAGAGGGCCTTGCTAAATTGCTGAGGCTGCCCTCAAACTTGAGATCCTCCTGTCTCAGTCTCCCAAGTACTGGGATTACAGGTGTGTGCCACCATGCCTAATTGTTTTATTTTTTATTTTGAGACAGGGTTTTGCTAAGTTGCTGAGGGACCTTGCTAAGTTGCTGAGGCTGCCTCAAACCTGTGATCCTCCTGTCTCAGCCTCCCAAGTGCTGGGATTACGGGCATTGCCCGCTTCTCACTGCTCCTCTGTAAGGATTCCCCAACTCAACCTCTCATCTTTTAGAGCTCTCAGTATGTCATCCTTTTCTCCCTGATTCTTCGCCCACCTCCGTGCCCAGTGGGGGTCTGAACATGAAGCCAGCACCCAAGCTGGTCTGCACGTGGCTGTGTGGTGGGGAAAGGGAGGGCGGAGGCTGCTGCCAGGTTCCCGTCCCGGGCCGATGGGGGCCTCACCTCCAGTACTCCTCGCTGGGGCTGGTCCTCTGTAGGGTGTGGTTGAGCAGGTGGGAGAGGTTGCTGGGCAGCACGGCGGGCCGGGAGCCGTTGGTGAGGTTGGAGGCGTCCAGCACCCCGGCGCAGTCGGGCGTGTTCCAGGGGTTATTGCAGTAGGCCCAGGGCAGCACGTGCGTCATGGATGAGAAGAAGTAGTAGAAGGCGATGCAGATGACCACGTTGTAGTAGATGCCGATGTACGTGGACACCACCATCATGCCATAGCCCACGCCTGGGGGGAGTGGCACCGGTCAGCGCCCTTGGGGAGGAGCCCCGCGCAGCAGGAGCCAAGGTTAGTGATTTCTAAGGCCCAAGGGGCAGCCTTTGATGAAGGGTCACAGGAGGGTTGGGTCAAGGCCTTGGTAGGGGAAAGTTGGGGTGGGAGGAGCTTTGTGTATACACACAGCAGGAGGGGAGAGTGAAGGCCAAGTAAACATGGATCCCAGCACGCATCTGTAGCCCTGGCCATTGATGTAGGGCTTCAGGTCAGCACCAAAGCTCCGCAGGGGCTGGTGGTGTTTGTACAGCTGGGCGAGTCGGCACGTGGCCTGTGTGTGTGTTGGACGGTGCACCCCACCCAGGCCTCACCTTTGAACATAGGGCTGATCCTCCATACCCCCAGGCAGCCCTGGCTCGCAAACTGGCCAAAGGAGAGCTCCATGAAGAAGAGAGGGATCCCGCAGAATATCAGCATGATGAAGTAGGGGAACATGAAGGCACCTGGCAGGCGGGGAGAGGTCTGGCTCAGGGTGGGCTTGGTGGATCCCACCCTGGGCTTCCTGCTCAGAACCTTCATGGCTGGGTGGGAACAGATAGGAGCCTGCCGAGGCATTGAGCAGGAGCCCGGTCTGAGGCACTCTACCCTGGGCCTGCCTTTGAACTTGACAGAGGCCCCCAAAGTCTGCTCTGAGCCACATCCAGCCCTACAGCTGCCATGTTTGGGTGGGATTTGATGGTTTAGTCAATCGATTTCACAAACATAAGTCACTGGGGTCCTCAACCATCTCTGAACCGTTTCGGGGGGTGCTGTTGAAACACAGGGGGAAGTTGGGCACTCTTCTCCACCTCTTCTGGCCTCAAGGGAGCAGGCTGGCAGGGTCAAGCCCGAGCAGCAGACTGCCAGGGTCTGAGGGTGGTCTACGCCTTAGGCAAAGGGGCCTAAGCCAGGGATGGGGGCGAAGACCAGGGCCAGAGGCCAGCCTCTGTATGCAGTGGCACGTGTGCCAGGAAGAGGGTGGCCCAGGCCCTGGTGGGTGGGCTCTACCCAAGTGGGTGGTCCCTGCCCTGTGCCCGCCGGGTACCTCCCCCGTTGCGATAGCAGAGGTATGGGAAGCGCCAGACATTGCCCAGGCCCACGGCATAGCCCACGCTCGTCAGTACAAACTCGATCTGGTTGCCCCAGTTGCCCCGTGTGAGGTTCTGGTCCTTCTTGGTGGCCTCGCTGGGCACAGCACCATTCTGTGGGGACAGGAGAGAAGCTACCATCAGCAAGGCATTTTTGCTCCAAGCCTCGCCCAGTGGGGACACTACGGATCCCCCAGGACCCCCTACCAGGGCTTCCCCTATGCTGGCAGGAGCTGCAGGCAGGCCTGGCAGAGGAGAGAAGGGAGGAGCAGATGCCAGAGGGCGCCAAGCAGAGCCGCCCTCAGCAGCCTCCAGCACGGGGGCCAGGTGCACCAGCCCACCTGAGGAACTGCCGGGAACATCTAGAGGGGGGACGCTGAGGAGGGAGCTAGAGCCTAGAGCCCCCAGCCCCTCGAAAACCTCCCCTCTCTCCTCAGAGTGAGGAACTGGGCGCAGCTGAGCCTCATACCAAGCAGCCAAGTCAGGCTGGGCACAAAGGGGCCTGTGTCCAGACACCCGCCGCTTGCCACATCGCCAGGCTGAGCACGCTGCCCATGGGCAGGCGCTGGCTAGACCCCTCCCCCAGCTGCAGGATTCTTCCTGGGGGCCCAGGGTGGGCAGGGGAGCAGCTGAGCTGGGCCAGGGTTGTGGTACTCAGGATGGAAGGGTCCAGGGGAGCCGCTATATTGCCCACTGCTGGGAGAGGACCCTGGGGAAGCCGGCCGGGGCCACAGTTGGGGGAGGAGACCAGAGTCAAAGGCACCATGCCAGACTTTGAGGACAGACACTGCTGGGGGAAACAGACAGAGTGGTTCCAGAAAAGGGCAGCGAGGAGAAGGGTCTCGCTGAACTGAGAGAGGGTTGCCTGCAGAGGATGGAGCCAGAAGGTCAAAGGTCCGGAAGGGCCATGGAGGGGCTGTGTCCCAGGGAAGAATGCTGGGCCTGCCTGTAGGAGCTGCTGGGCTGGGCTGGGTGGCCTGGGGTCCCACTGAGGACAGCCCCAGGTGAAGCCCCAACTCCAGGGTGGGAACTGGTAGTGTGAATGTGTCCCTTCCCAGGGCCACACCCCTCCCAGGGTGAACAGGAGTCAAGCCAGACCTTGAGGTACTGAGAGTCTCATTAAGGAGAACAGGGACCAGAGAGTCACACACAGGGAGTGCTTAGGTGCTAGAAACAGCCCTGCAGAGATGGCTTGTGTCCCTGAGAGGAAGGGACGGGAGACACTTGAGGATACCCCGACCAGGGAGGGAGCAACATGGCCTATGAGAGACAGCAGCGGGAAAGAGACCTCTTCAAAGACAGCAGCCACCCCGGCCAACAATAATAAGCAAAGTGGCACGGTGCTTTGAAATGCCGTCGGACCCTGACACTGACAAACATGAATGGCCTCACTGGGCCCCCAGCACCTTCTGGAAAGGTCCATTTAGGAATGCAGACACAGTCGGCACCAATGCCTGGCAGATGGGCACCACAGCACAGACGCCTTTGTGGGGGAGCATCCTGTGCACTCAATCTGGCACCGCCCTGGTGGACGTGCTGGGCCTCACACCCTCTGTGGAGGTTGGGGGGCACAGCACCTAGAACCAGCGAGGTCTCCTTCAAGAAGCACCCAGAGCAAATTGGCAGGTCGAAGGTGCCTGCATTCATTCATTCATGTAGTGTCAGAGATTTACGGACCCTACGATGAGCCAGGCAATGGCAATTCAGCCAGGAAGAAAGCAGAGAGCCCCTGCCCACTCAGAGCTAGAGTCCAGTGGGGAGCGAGCCATCAAAAAGCAAAAGCAAACACAAACATAATTTTATATGTGATTGCAACATGATCATAAAGGGGACTTTTGTTTTCTTTTTTTTTTTTTTGCGGTACCGGGGATTGAACCCAGGAGCGTTCTACCTCCAGGCTACACCCCCAGCCCTATTTTTTATTCTTTATTTTGAAACCAGGTCTCATTAAGTTGCGGAGGGCCTCACTAAGTAGCTGAGGCTGGCCGCGAACCCAGATCCTCCCGTCTCAGCCTCCCAAGTACTGGGATTATAAGCGTGTGCCACCACGCCCGGCTCTTTTTTTATTCTTTATTTTGAAACCGGGTCTCACTAAGTTGCGGAGGGCCTCACTAAGTAGCTGAGGCTGGCCGCGAACCCAGATCCTCCCGTCTCAGCCTCCCAAGTACTGGGATTACAAGCGTGCGCCACCACGCCCGGCTCTTTTTTTTTTTAATACTGGGGATTGAACCCAGGGGCATTCTACCTCTGAGCTACACCCCCTGCCCTATTTTATTTTTTATTTTGAAACAGGGTCTCACTAAGTTGCTGAGACTGGACTGAAACCTGTGATCCTCCTGTGTCAGCCTCCCAAGTACGGGGATTATAGGCCTGTGCCCACCAAGCCTGGCAAGGGACATTTTGGGGGGGGTACCAGGGATTCAATCCAGGGGCATTCTACCTCCAAGCTCCAGCCCTATTTTTTATTCTTTATTTTGAAACAGGGTCTCACTAAGTTGCGGAGCACCTCACTAAATAGTTGAGGCTGGTCATGAACCTGCAATCCTCTTGTCTCAGCCTCCCAAGTACTGGGATTACAAGTGTGCGCCACCACGAACGGCTTGGCAGGGGACTTTCTTAAAGTGACAAGTATGGAAGGAGGACAAAGAGGGAGGTCAAGGGACTTGGAGGCACACTTTGGGAAAGGGTGGCTTCCAGCCTGAGAGTGGCCTCTGTGACATGTCCCTGAGCATGTCACCACCTCCTAGGCCTTCTTTGGGGCAGGTGAGGCAATACGACAGGGTCAGGGGATGTTTTTTGGAGGGTCTGAGGCTTGCTTGGGATGGTTCATCCGTTCCCAAACAAGTATCAGCCAAATAGGGCTCCTATATGTTTGCCCTACAATAACACTTTTATTCTGTCCCAGGCTTGTTTACTTAGGGGCACAATGTGGGATTGTGGCAGCCGGAGAGTCCATGGGCAGGGTCACAGGGCAGCAGTTACAGCTGTAAAAGGGATAACTGAGGGACCAGGATGGCCTCATGGGCAGGACAAGGGCAAGGCCCTGGAAGAGACCCGGCTCCCCAAGGCTGCAAGTTCAAGGCCTTTCTCCTGATCCAGCAGCATGAGGGACTGACCCCTGCTCCCCACCAAGCGTGGAGGGACCAGACCTGGATCTTCAAGTTTCCCTCTTTTCCTGGCATGGCTGGGGACGGGGACGATGGTGATGCTCTCAGCCACGTGCCACAGGCAGCCGCCTGCCCTAGCCCTCAAGAGCCAGCCGCTGCTCCGCTAATGAGCCACACACCACTGAGCCATGTGCTAACAGTTCAGCCGTGCGCACTGCAACGCAGGAGGCCTGCGCTCCCTGGACAGGGGCTGGAACAGGGCTGGGTTCCGGCAGGAAGTTCCTGAGACACTAGAGGTCTGCTGGGTGCAGAGGTTCACTGTGGAAGTAGCACCCATCTTCTCCTGCCAGGCCCTGAATCTCTGCTCCCAGGTTTCCTGATGGCAGGAACCTCGCTTGCTGAGGGCCTGGCTTCAATTCCAATGCGACATAGATTCGAGCAGCTTGGCGGGGGTCTTAGCTCTTAGCAGAGGACAGAGCAAGCTCACCTTTCTCCAAAGGCACTGGAAGGAAGAATTTCCAAAGCACTCCCTTTCTGCAGGGGCTTTCCCAGTGAGCAATTTCCCTCCTGGTCCCCTCTCCTCTGGAACCGCGCTGTGTCCCTTCTTCCCAGGAGCTAAGCCTTTTTTGATGCTGCATACCTTTCCTCCCTCTTTTCCTCATTTTTCCTATTCTAAGATGCTAATTTTCCTTGGTCTGCTGGGTGGACAGCCGTTTCACCGATACTAACCATCCCTACAGCAGGCATCAGCTCTGAAATACCCACGGGAGCCTCTTTGGGCTCACGGTTTGACCCAGACTGGCTGCCTGTCTGCCTAAGCCAGCTCGGCCCCACCGATGGGCTGAGCTCCAGGCTCTTCTGCCCATGAGTCACCCTGTCCGCCCCTCGCTGCCCTCCCTCCCTCACCTGCTCCTGCTCAGCCAGTGGGGAATGAAACCACAGGGGCAGATTCCCCTCTGCGTGGGCCTCCTCCTCCTCCACCTGCACCTCGGACTCCCCCACGTCCAGGACAAAGCAGCCTCCACTCGCCACTGCCATGGCTCGGTGGGCAGTCTCCAGGACAGGGACTGCCCAGCCCTGTACCCACGCTCTCCCAGGCTGGGCAGAATGAAGGCCTGGGAGCTTTCCTTCTACAGCTGAGTGGGGAGAACTGGTGTGCACACACACGCACGTGCACACACACTCTATTACGCAGTCTCCCACACTATTACACACTCACACACTATTATGCACTCTCAAACACTCACACATGCACCTCCATGTACCCTAACACACTCACACTCTAACACATATTGTCAAAATATACTCTAACACACTCTTACATTCTCATGCATACTCTCACACACTAACACATACTCTTACACACTCTAACACACACACACTAACACGTATTGTCACACACATATTCTAACACACTCTTACATTCTCATGCACACACACTCTAACGTATTCTTACACACTCTAACATACACACTCTAAAACATCCTCACACTAATGCACACTCTCACAACACACTCACATACACTCAGTCACTCACACTCCCCTCTGATATTCCCTTACCCTCAGAACAGGCCATGGAGGTCGCCCTGTCCAGCCCGCACCAGGACCGTGCTCTTGGGTTAACAAGTCCCGGCCGTCCCTGCCTGGCGGGGCCACGCTGAGCAGTCGCTTACATAAGTCCTTTACCTAGCCCTCTGCCCGGCTTATTTGCTGGCCTGGCTGAGCTCCTGGAATTAAGGCTGTCCAGCTCGGAGGGCAGAATCTGGTTCTCCCACTCTGCCTGGGCTTGGCGGAGGTGGGACAGCGCAGGGGGCTAGAACCCAGGCATTCTAGAACCTGTTCCTCCAGGAGCCTGGGGCAAGTCACTTTGACTCTCACATCTCAGCACCCTTACCTAAGAAACCCGGGGGTAGATTAGGTACCCGCCAGAGACCTGCTGGACTCACAACTATGCAGCCTCCCACAGGCCTACCAAGATTCTGCAGCCCCACCTCACCGGCAATTTAGTTTATTTCTGACTTTCCTCTGTATTTTCCATTAGCTTTGTAGATTACTGTGTGTGTGAGTGAGTGTGTGTGTGTGTGTGTGTGTGTGTGTGTGTGTGTGTGGTGCTGGGGATTGAATTCAGGGGCATTCTACCTCCGAGCTACACCCCCAGTCCTATTTTATTTTTTAGTTTGAAACAGGGTCTCACTAGGTTGATGACAGTCTCACTACTTGCTGAGGCTGTCCTTGAACCTGCAATCCTCCTGCCTCAGCCTCCCAATTACTGGGATTACAAGTGTATGTCACCATGTCTGGCTTTTTAGATTACTTTTAAAAAATGTTTTGTGCAGGCGTGGTGGCGCGTGCTTGTAATCCCAGTCTTTGGGAGGCTGAGACCAGAGGATTGGGGTTCGCAGCCAGCCTCAGCTACTTAGTGAGGCCCTCCACAACTTAGTGAGACCCCGTTTCAAAATAAAGAATAAAAAATAGGGCTGGGGGTATAGAATGCCCCTGGGTTCAATCCCTAGTACCACACACACACAAAAAAGTTTTGTGCTTTTTTTCTCCCTGGTTATAATAGTATAACAAGCTTATTATAAAAAAATTTTTTTTGGAATCCCAGAAAATCCTGAAGAGGTAACAGCAGCCAGGCCCACCCCAGCGGTAGCCACGACCACCATGAGGAAGAACTGGCTCCTTCCGTCCATGCGGGGCAGGGAGGCCCACCCTTCTACCCTGGACTCCGGCTCTTCTGGCGGGGGGCCTCCCACCCTCCCAGATCAGTGTCCAACGGATATTTTTGTGAACTGTGCACTCCCTCCTCCTGCTCTTGGTGGACACAGCAGAATCCTGGAGCTGCCCCGCTGGGACCCAGCAGGCTTCTTGTTTAGGACTCACTCGGCCCAGGGTTTGCTCATGGGATGAAGCCCCATCCAAGACAAACTTTACAGAGGAGAACGGGCAAGACCTCACATCCCAGACTGACTGAGCCAAATCAGATCACTGGCGACTTTCTCGGAGTCCCAGTGGGGAACTGGGCGGAACAGTCATTACAGTAACTTGTGCCGCCTTGGAAGACCCTGTGACTGCCCGCTAGCACCCCTTAGCTCTTGTTCCCCCAAGTTCACTCCCATCAGGCCCTCGGGCAGCACCTGCCATGCGATGACAGACGCTTCCATCCTTCACCTGCAGGACACTGAGTGGGACCAGAGAGACTCGGCTGTGGCCCCATCTCTGGCCTGTCACCGGGAGTGGATAGAGTCATGGGCTGGGGTGGAGGAGCAGAACTGTGGGAAGACCTGCCCCAGGGCTGCGCAGTCCCCGGGGCTCTGAGTGTCTCCTGCTTCCACGATAACTCAGAGCAGCTCTGGGCCCCTCCCAGGACGCCAGGTGCCTGCAGAGCCCAGGCCTTCCTATGGCAGGTAAGAGGGCAAAGGTACGCCTTGTCCTGTTTCATCACAGAGCCTTAAGTGGCAGACACTGACCTGCCAATTTTGTAAGCAGCAGGAAGAAGACTGGCACCTCAGGCATGCCACGCTCCACTCCAGCCCTGGGGAGAGCGATGGAGGATGCTGGGTGGGCCCTTGCCCTCCTTGCTGGAGAAGCCCGATAGCCTGGGAGGCTGGAAGGAACAGCCCTACCCTGCACGGAGGCCGCTGTGGGCAGCCTATGCCATCGTTGGTTGATGTGTGTGTGTGTGTGGGGGTATTAGGGATTGAACCCAGCGGCATTCTACCGCTAAGCTATACCCTCTAGCCCTTTTTTTTTTTTTGTACTGAGGATTGAACCCAGGAGCATTCTACCTCTAGGCTACCTCCCCAGCCATTTTTTAAAATTAATTAATTAATTAATTAATTTATTTATTTTTTGCGGTTCTGGGGATTGAACCCAGGGGTATTCTACCTCTGAGCTATGCCCCCAGCCCCATTTTTTAAATTTATTTTGGAACAGGGTCTCCTAAGTTGCAGAGGGCCTCACTAAGTAGCTGAGGCTGGCCACGAACCTGGATCCTCCGGTCTCAGCCTCCCAAGTACTGGGATTACAAGCGTGCGCCATCACGCCCGACTCTTTTTTTTTAATTTTGAAACAGGGTCTTGCTAAATTGTTGAGGTTAGTATCACTAAATTGCTGAGTCTGGCCACGAACCTGTGATCATCCTGTTTCAGCCTCCCAAGTACTAGGATTATAAGTGTGCACTACTATACCCGGCTTAGCCCTTTTTATTTATTTCTTTATTTTTATCTTGAAATAGGGTCTCCCTAAGTTGCTGAGGCTGGCCTCAAACCTGCAATCCTCCTGTCTTAGCCTCCCAGGCACTGGGATGACAGGTGTACGCCACTGCGCCCGGTTTGGCCTTGGTTCTTGACCCTAGCTGTCTTGAGGTTTGAGGGCAGCCCCGCATAACGCTTTACCCAGTGCCAACCCGCATCGCCTCAGAGGACATTGCTTCTCTTGCCTTTGGAAGGTCAGGTCAGGATGTCCTACAGAGGAGGGTGGCTTTCCCAGTCCCCTCACCTGGCCACCATCAGCCACATCATGCCTAACATCCTTGCCCATCCCCAACTTCCAGGGACAGGACATGCTAGCTCCCACCCACTGCGGGCACTTGCCCTGGACACTGGCGGACGTTCCATGGGGTCTCTCTCCTCATGGTTGAGCCTCTTGCCCCATCCCTTCCCCCAACCCTCACCACTGAGCCCATGTACCACACTCCCTTGCCCCCTCACCCACTCTCCCCATAGGAGTAACTGCCGTGGCACAGACAATGAGGCTGTATTGATTAGTACAATTCCTGGGCACCTCCGGCCCGTCTCCCCGGGAGCGAGGACAATGCAGCTTTGATACTCAGAGCAGATTCTCAGCAGGTCCTTGGGCTGGGGGAGCCCTCACCCCCCTCGCCTCCCCCTCGCCCCACCACACCGCCAACTCCTCTTGCACTCCTCTGCACAGTTGCAACTTTCTGGGTCACTCTGGCTGATGTCTGTCTCGCTCACTGGCCATGCCCGCCTCTCCCTGGCATAGACCACTCAGCCCCTCTCGCCACCGCCAGCCCAGCCTCCAAGCCTGCCTGGCACCAGGGAAGGGGCTCAACCTTCTGGAAGGTGACTGACCTGTTCTGGGGAAGAGGGGGCCACAGGTCCATGAGGCGCGGCCATCCTGGGGCGAGCACTCGGAGCGCGCGTGTCTCCGCCGCTCATTCACACCTCTGCCAGCTCCGGCGCGACACTGACGCATCCCCTGCCTTTCCCACTGCCAGGCTGGGCAGCGTCAATTACTTTCACCTCATCTCCTCCCGAAGCTCTGCCTACACCCTCCCCTGGCCCTCCCCCTCCGGCCAGTCCCCATGCAGCCCGGCGCGGGTGCTCCGCAGCTAGAGAATGAGGCATGGGGCTTGTTGTGTCTTTCCCTTGTTCCCAGCAAGTTACTAGAACAAAACACACACACAGTCACAACCACAGAGTGGGGAGAGCAAGTGAGGGAGAGGGTGAGAGAGCCTTACTTCCCTCCCAAAGCTGGCCTCGGGGCCAGAGGCTCACAGAGCCCACAGGCCTGGCCCTGCGTGGGCTCCTGGCAGGGTCGGTAGGTGCCGGTGAGTGGTGGGCTTTTGACCCACTGGGCACTGGAGATGGTGACAGGGCAGGAAGATGGGGAGCACAGTTCACAGGGCTTGGCCGAGCATCTCGTACCCTTTAGAGTGGAATGGGCTGCGAGATATTGGGTCCTGCAGTTGTACTTGGCCCACTGGAAGTTGGGGACCCCCCAATCAGCCAAGATGATGGGGCATCCTCACAGGACAATAGGACTAGCCATGCAAGAAAGCTCGGCCATCACCTCTCTGAAGAAAGATGGCATTAGCCAAGATGGTGGTCACTGTGGAGTCCAGATAAAGGGCGGGGGGCATGGAATAAGGACCTGGGGGGATTTGTACATTACCCAGAACTTGAGGAGCTCATCTGGGAGTATGTGCTGCATGGGCTGAGTGATCCTGGCGGTGTCCCCATGACCATGGCGGGATGTCACTCAGACCCATCCCATCCCTCTTTCCTGAGGCTACCTCACTGCTCAGTCTCTAGCTGGTGCTCAGACACAAGCCAGAGGCTAGGAGGCGGGCACTGGTGCCCTGATACCAGGAAGGTATAAGTCCCTCTGGAAACTGACAAGATGGCACAAGCCTGATACACAGTAGGATCTTAATGGTCTGTCAAATGGAGGTGGGCATGAATTCTGGTGTAAGGACAGCTTTCCTGGGTGTTTGGTAAGTATGACCCCAGGGGGAATATGGAGATAGGAAGATTACAGGCTCGAGACTAACCTCAGCAACTTAGTGAGACCCTCAGTAACCTAGGGAGACCCTGTTTCAAAATAAAAAATAAAATAGGGTTGGGATGTGGCTTAGAGGTAGAATACCCCTGAGTTCAATCCCCAGTACTAAAAAAAAAAAAAGGCTGGGGGAGTCGCACCTAGTGGTGACACACGCCTGTAATCCCAGTACTTGGGAAGGGAGGTTTAATATGCAGTGACAAAAAAAAAAAAAAAAAAAAAACACAAGCTTTAGAGTCAGACAGGCCTGGGTTCAAACCCCAGCTTTACCAGTCTCTTACTGTATATAGCACTGTCCTAAACATTTCATATATTCTAACACACTTAGTCCTCCCAACAGCCCCACGAGGTAAGGAGGTTATTCTTCCCATTTCGGGGAGGAAGGTGGGGAAGGTCCTTAACTCCGCAGAATCCAAGTGTGGCCTTGGACCCCACCACCTGAGCTGCTCACTAGGCCAGCCTCATGCAGCCAGGTCCCCAGACACACTCCCCGACTTCCTGTGGGCACAGACTGAGGCCCAAGGCCCTGGCTGGGCCACTGGCTTCAGGAAGGCCCAGTCACCCATGATGCCCAATGCTCACTTCCACCCAGGGTGGGCTCTGGGCTCTGGCTGCCCTGGCCTGGGCTGGGTGCCCAGAACAGGCAGCCCTGGCCCAATGGCTTTCGCTGGCTCTGGCCACGGGACGGGAGGCGGCGGCAGCCCAGCTGGGTCCTGGCCGTAATGAGGCCTCATTAGTGGGATCCAGCTGCTCTAGCCCCACTTAGGGCGGCCGACTCCCCCAGTCCCTGCCTCTGACTTTTCTTAATAAGAGTGGGCATGCTTCCAGAGGGGTAAGGAGTCTAGGGGCTTTGTTGTCCCCTGTGACTCTGGAGGGAAAGTCCTGCTGAGCTAAGACTGAGGACTGCAGGGAATGGGGGTAGGGCTGGGGAAGCGAGGCCACAGGGCTGACCAGATGGGCTAGAAGGAAGGTGGGAAGGGCAGAAGGCAGGGTCCTAGGGCCAGAGAAGAAGCCTGAGGAAGGCAGGGCCTTTTTCTCTGGATTTAGATATCCCATTTCACTGGGGAGATGGTGTCTGCATGTCTAGTTAGTAGAAGGGTATTCCTTAGGCTGTCCTGGTTAGGAGAGCACTTTCTTATATAGGCCTTCTAAAAGGAAAGTGCCTACTGTGTGCCAGTTCCCAGGTTAGAAAAGCCCCTACTATGTGCCAAACCCTGTGCTAGGAAAGCACCCAATGCCTGCCAGGACCTGTATGAGCAGAGTGCCAAGTCCAGTGCTGGAAGAATGCTCGTTGTGTGCCAGGCGTGTGCTAGGAGAGCACCCACGGTGTGCCAGGGCCTACATTAGCAGGGTTCCCTCTGTGTGCCAAGTCCAGTGCTGAAAGAGCTCCCACTACGTGTCAGCCCCAGGCCAAGAAAATCCCTGTGGTGTACAAGGTCCTACACTAGGCAAGTGCCCAGTGTATGCCAAATTCTATGCTGGGAAAGAGCCCAACCCCTGAGCCCATCCCTGAGCTGGGTGAGCACCCACTGGGCGCAGCCTCTATACTAAGGGAATGCCCAACGTCGCCAAGTCCGTACTAGTTGAACATTTGCTGCGTGCTGAGACGTGTGCTAAGTGAGTGCCCAGGGGTGACAGGCACTCTACCAAGAGAGTGCCCCATGTGTGCCAAGCCCTGTGCGTGGTGACCTCCCCATATGCACCAAGTCTGTACTAGTTGAGCACTTGCTGCATGCCAAGACTGCCCTGGGTGAGCACCACTGTGCGCCAGGCCCTGCAATGGATGCTGCAGACAAGAGGGATCCAAACCCTTGTGTCAAAGCAGAAGAGAACAGGGTGGGGCAGGCCCAGGCCCAAATGGCTGATGGTGTTTGCAGAGCCTTCTGGGATTGATATGCTCTGGCACCCAAAGCCCTAATACCAGAGTGACTCTGCTCTTACTCATCACGAGGCTTCCCAGTGGCAGAGACCACCAATGTGTTCTAAGACACAGGAAGAGGCTAGTGAAGCTCACCACAGGGGAGGAGACGGAGGTGGCCAGCCTGGAAACTCTGCGTGAGATGGTGGGGCTAAAGCTGAGCCAGTGGGGACTCCTAGGCCTCCTGTCCTGGGCTCCCCTCCTACAGCTCCTGTCCTCTGAGACCCAGGCAGCCCTGCCCCACACGTGTACAGAGGCTCTAGGTCTCCATAGGAAGACCACCCACCCATCCCCAGTGCCCCCAAGCATCCCAGCTGCTCCCAGGCTTGGAGGCACCCTGGCCAGCTGGGTTCTCGCACGGCCCTGTCCTAGGAGCTGCTGAGGCGTGAGGGAGGCAGCTGAGCTGGCCTGGCAGAGACCATCTGGGCTGGGGGTGGGGGGAGGGACACGTGCAGCAAGCATGTGGGCCTGGGCACGTGCCGGGAAGGGGCTTGCTCCTCCATGGGGCACCTGCTCCAGAGCCCGGCAGGCGCTCCAAGGATGACACAGGGTGTCCACTGACACTAAAGAAACCTGAGCAACCCTGTCCTCGCACCCAGAGCTGGGGTAAAGGGTGATGGACATGAGGACCCTGTGGTAGGGGCTGGGGGTCCACTCCTGCGTATGAGGGCACAAACAGTCATAGAAGCACCAGAGAACTGAGAAGGTCCCGGGGCCATTGGTTTGCAGGCACATCCCTCATCCTCTCTTCTGACCAAACACAGCATCCCAGGAAGGAGCATGGTGCAAAGAAATTCCTCAGCCACTTGCCATTAGCAAGACACAAACACCTAATAAGTGCTGACTTAGCTCCTATGTTAGTTAGCAGAAATGGGGCTTGGCAGGGGCCAGCTGCCTGGTGCACCTCAGAGGCTGTATCCTAGTGACAAGTACTGAATAGAGGAGGCTTCAGTTCCAAACTGGGACCCAAGAATAGAGTAGCCCAAGGTCATCAGCAGAACTGAAAAAGAGGCAGGAATAGAATCTCCAAGCAACCACTGGGGGTGCCCATGGGACAGACGCTACGAGCCTCAAATGCAGCAGTGGGCAGGAGCCAAGGGGCAGAGGGCGCGGAGGAAAGCGCGCCCCAGCTATCTTTAGGCACATCCTGGTGCTGGGAACCGGAGTCCCAAGGCAGCATTCCCTTCCACAGACAGGCTGGCCGGCAGAGCATGGGGTCCGGGAAGCGCGGCTGAGGCAGGGACTATGGGACCTCGTAATTCATGTTGCCCACGTGGGTCCCTCGTCTCTCATGCCTGCCTGCCTGCCCCAGCCCTTCTAGGGTCACTCCTGAGAAGAAAGGCAGCCGTGAGTACTCAGAGGGTTACTTGGATTTCATGGGGCTCAGAGTCTCCATAGTAGAAAGGACCAGAGTTACACCCCACTTCCTGCTCAGGCCCATGGCAATCCCGAGACTTCTGGGGGAAAACTGGGACCTTTTGGGTTCTGACACAGCATCCACTCCCAGCAAGTGCTCAGGTCATAAGACCTCCATCAGCGCTCAGTTTTGAGCATCCAGATTTCAGTGTGGCTCAGGGAAGCTTTCAGAAGCTTGGTTCATTCAGATGTATCTGGAGGGGCCGCTCCAAGCAGGCCTGAGGGGCTGAGCCAGTGGGTGTATGTTGGAGGCTCAGAACAGGCTGGAGAGACGATCCTGAGCTTGGAGCAGAATGGCTCAGTGCCCTCCCCCCGAACCATTCCTTTGGACCAGGTACTTTGAACCCCAGAAATCTTTGGTGAGAGATGGGGTTAGTCTGGGGAGGGCTCAGCAGATACCCTAGGCCAACCAATCAGCCTTTAACTGAATGAGGAAAGCAGCAGAAGCTATCACTGGGGAGAGAGCTGCCGGGAAGGGGCGTCCTCTGTCCCTGACTTCCTCCCCTGGCAGCTGCCCAGTCTGGTTTATCCCTGAGGCAAGACCCCAAGAGAAAAAATACAAGCACAGCGCTCATGAGGAGGTCTGGCATCTTTCTTCTGGTCCCTGCTTCCGGTGCCAACCTGCTGGGTCCATCATTGAATCTGGCTTCCTCAAGAACCTCACCCAGGTCCTTGTTTCTCACTCAACCTCCCATGTGCTCTGAGGCCGAGGGCAAAGGAAGGGCCATGGCTTCAGGAAGGGGAGGAGGGAGATTTTCCTGGAGGCCTCAAGAGAGGATTCAAATGAAATGTTCTCTGTTAACTTTCTTTTTTTTTTTTTTTTGTGGTACTGGGGATTGAACCCAGGGACATTCTACCTCTGAGCTACACCCCCCAGCCCTATTTTATGTTTTATTTTGAAACAGGGTCTCACTAAGTTGCTGAGGCTGTCCTCCTGTCTCAGCTTCCCAAGTAGTGGGATTACAGGTGTGTGCCACTACGCCTGGCCTCTGGTAACTTTTTAGAGCAAGAAGGAATCAGAGAAGTAGAGAACCTTGACCAGCACACACTGAACATGCCCGTGTGCAGTACGAGGTGGACGAGGGACGCCAAGGTGCAGCCCCAGCACAGACCCGGTGTCCTGCTGTCCTCTACAGAGCACCTCCTATGACCGGGATGGGGAGCGTGCCTCCCGCCCCTTGGTGGACCTTCCTTCACAGGATCTGTGGCGGAACCTGCCTAGCTGTGGGCTTGGAGCCTGGTGCCATCTAACCTACTGGGTGAGGGGTTGTATGCCCAGGCCTGGGGCGGCCCTGGCACTTGGGAGCCCTGGCAGCACTGGCACACTCCATGAAGCCTCCTAGGCCTTCCTGTCATGGCAAGCAGCTGGTGAGAGGTCGTCGGGACAGTGCAGGGGACACCCCTTCCTCCCTGCAGTCTGGCCCTCGTACTCACCAACATTCCTTTGGCACCTTTTCCTACCATGGTGGCGGTGGGTTGGGGGCTCTGGAGACCAGAACACACTCACAGGCTTTGCTTCCAGCACCTTTCAGACCACAGACCTCAGGAGCTGTGGAGAGAGCAGAGAGCGAGGTGAGGCCCTGGCCTGGGTGGGCCACGTGGGGCCCTTAGGGCTCTCCAGAACAGGGTGCATGAGCCCCACACCACCAGCCGCAGGCCCTTGCCCTGCTCCACCCGGGCCCACCTCCTCTGCCAGGCCATTCTGCATCCTGCTCCCTTCTGGACGACCTCAGGTCTGGCCCCTTCCTAGCTCTTCTCCCAACCCTTCCCCGGGATCTTTTATTCTCCAGGCTTCCTGTCCCAATGGGCAAAGATCTATTTTTGACTCTCCAGATGCCCAATCCTATAAAAGATAAAAAATGAATACAAGACTGGGATGGGGTCCAAGTCCTTTATCGTCTGTGTGAATGGCCACAACCTTTCCCCAGGGAGGAGTCAGCGCCCCAACCTCAGCCCAGCCAGGCGCTCCATCCCTGTCCTGGTGCCACTGGCCGTGGGCTCAGGGGCGGCCGGGCTTGTTGCTGTCACTCACACGCTCTGGGCATGCCAGACACACCAGGTGTGGTCACACCTCCTTGCCTTTGCTCAGGCTGTGCCCGCTTTTACAGCACCTACCCTCACGTACACCAGGTGAAATTCCACAAGTCCCTTAGGTCCAGCCTTAAATGTCACCTCTTCTCTGTAGCCCTTCCGGACACTGACACTTCCGTCTTTGTGTTTTGTGCAGACTCCTACTAGTGCTCTTACCATCTCATATTACACCTACTTGCTTATAAGTCTTCAACCACAAGTCGGTGAATTCCCCAAGGACTTGGGACTGGGCTTCCTTTACCCCCTCTGCGCCCAGCACCTAGTACACTGCAAGTGTCAGTCAAGTTGAAATGGAGGGAATCGGGTGGGGCTGAGGCACTGGAATGTGGTCTCTGTTGGCCTGGGATCTCATAGGAAGGATCTAAGAGTCCACGTGGGGGCAGATGGAAGTTGGCATGGGCAGGTGGCAGACATGAAGGAGCAAGCCATAGGGCAAGTCTCCTGCATTACAGGTTGAATGTTGGAAGTAGATGGAAGAGAGGGTAGTTTTTGACAGCCCTCAGGAAAGGAATCAACTTTCAGAGACCCTTAAAGAACTCTCTCCTGGAGCCCGGCATGGTGTCACACTTCTCTAATCCCAGTATTTGGGAGGCTGAGACAGGAAGATCACAGGGTTGAGGCCGATGCCAGCCTTGACAACTTAGTGAGACCTTCAGCAACTTAGTGAGACCCTGCTTCAAAATAAAAAATCAGCCAGGCGTGGTGGCACATGACTGTAATCCTAGTACTTGGGAGGCTGAGACAGCAGGATCACAGGTGTGAGGCCAGCCTTAGCAACTTAGTGAGACCCTCAGAAACCTAGTGAGACCTGTTTTAAAATAAAAAATAAAGCCCAGTGTGGTGGCACATGCTTGTAATCCCAGTACTTGGGAGGCTGAGATAGGAGGATCACAAGTTCGTGGCTAGCCTCTGCAACTTAAGTGAGACCCTGTTTCACAATAAGAAGAATAAAATAGGGCTGGGGGTATAGCTCAGAGGTAAAATGCCCCTGGGTTCCATCCCCAGTACCACACACACACACACACACACACACACACACACACACACACAATAAATAAATAAATAATGGGGCTGGGGGTGTAGCTCAGAGGTAGACTGCCCCTGGGTTCAATCCCCAGCACCACACACACAGCTAACCCTCTCATGGGAGGAGAAGCTTGGATCAGATGGGCGAGGCTGAACCTCCAGAGGGCCTGATATCAGGGAGGATTTGGCTCTGCCTCTGACACCTTCCCTTCCTGCTCCATTCCAAAGACTATTCCGGGTCACTCTGCCTCATCCACAGCTACCTGCCAAGGGCCACTGCTCACCCACAGGAAGTTGCTGGCAGGCTGGAGGAGAGGTAAGGAACTCTGCTACACAGATCAGCTCTTGACTTGCTTAGGCCCTTCGCCCTGGCTGCTCAGTTCTTACAGGGCTTTCTGCTCAGGACAGGGGCACGGAGGGACTCGACCTGTAACCATATCCTTTTGTGAGTGACCCAGGTTGACCTCTGTCTCTCAAAGTGTCCTCCTAAAGAGGTCCTGCTCATGGCTTTGGTGTTCTGGGGGCAGTCAGGAGAAGAGGGATCTGTGTCCTGCCCTTGTCCTCCTCACTCACTGCACCCCAGCACCTTCCCCCAGCGATCAACTCTAGACCTGACTTCCCTAAAGCTGACTCTTTTCAGGCAAGGAGTAATAATGACAAAGGTTAGCTGAGCTTGGCAGTGCACGCCTGCAATCGCAGTACTTGGGAGGCTGAGACAGGAAGAACCCAGGTTCAAGGTCGGCGAGCAGTAACTTAGTGAGACCCTGTTTCAAAATAAAAAAATAAGCCGGGCGTGGTGGCGCATGCTTGTAATCCTAGTACTTGGGAGGCTGAGACCAGAGGATCTGGGTTTGCGGCCAGCCTCAGCTACTTAGTGAGGCCCTCTGCAACTTAGTGGGACCCTGTTTCAAAATAAAGAATAAAAAAATTAGGGCTGGGGGTGTAGCTTGGAGGTAGAATGACCCTGGGTTCAATCCCCAGTGCCAAAAATAAATAAATAAAAAATAAAAAGGGAGGCCGGGCATGCCTGTAATTCCAGTACTTGGGAGGCTGGACCACAGGTTTGAAGACAGCCTCAGCAACTTTAGCGAGGCCCTTTTTCCAAATAAAAAAATAAAAAGGGCTGCGAGTGTAGCTCAGAGGTAGAATGTCCCTGGGTTCAATCTCCAGTACCACACACACGAAATAATAATAATGATAATGGTGAAAGTTGCAGTGATCATAGCAGACGGCACTATTATAGCCCTTCATGGGCAGGTGAGTAAACTAAGGACACTGTCCTGGGACTTCAGCCACAGAATCCTCACCCAGGCCATCCCAGCACTCCTCTACAGCTTCCAGTTGGAGAGACCCAACTCAGAGAGGCCAAAGGCCTGAGGCCTTAGGCCTGAGCCAGCTTTTCAGACATCTCTAATGGCGGGGAGGGGGGGGGCAGCCACACCCAGGTAGTCACTAGAGTCTGTTCTGGGCCAGGTCTTGAGGGCTGGCAACAGGTGTAGTCCCTGCTCTCAGGTAGCTTTGGATTGTCAGGGACAAGACTGCTTAGTGGCTGGACCAGGAGGACGAGTTGGGAGAAGCTTTGCTGCTTCTCCCGCCTTTGCCATTTCTGTTACATGGCCCCATGCATCCACTCAAAAAGTTTCAGTCAAGGGCTGGGATGTAGCTCAGAGTTAGAGCACTTGCCCAGGGTTCCACCCCCAGTACCAAAAAAAGTACTGTGTGTGTGTGTACGCTGAGGCTGGCCTTGAACCTGTGAGCCTCCTGTCTCAGCATCCCAAGTACTGGGATTGTACATGTGATGTCAGAGATCCGTAACATCTTAGCCCCAGATCTGCCCCTAATTCATATTTGGACTATCATTGGCAAACGGTGGGTCAGGGTCGGTTTAGTCTATGAAGAAGACCTCAGGCTCTGGGACCTGGGGGGTCTGGGCTGGATTCTGGGTTTGCCACTCCTTAGGCATGTGATTTCAAGTATTGCTTAACCTCTTTGAGCTTCAGTTTTCTCAATCTGGAAGATGAGGCTAATCACAACTCCCTTGTAAGTTCTGAAGTTCTGCCTCATTTTTGTCTACAACAAATCCTCCACATTTTCCTCCCCTCCAATTTGTTAATCTCCCCAAAGTCCTAAAGCCCTGGTTCCCTGTGATAGTTCTCCACAGCCAACAGGACATGGCCTAAATTGCATAGCAGGCATTTAAGGCTGGCCACAACTAGATTCATTTATTCCACAAATACTTATCACAGGTCTTCTCTGGGCCAGATCTGTGCTAGGCAGTAAAAACACACAGGTCTCTGCCCTCCTGCATCCTTTCCTGCTGGGGAAAGAGTGAAACTGAAAATTCAAACTGAATAATTACAGACTAAGATAAAGGGTATGAAAGAGGAAGATCTGTTTATGATACACTACAGCAGGGCTGAGAGTCAGGGAGGCTCCCCTGAAGAAGTGATGTTTAAGAGTCGGAGGAATTTATTAGGTGAAGTAATGATAGGAAGGGAGGGGCATTTCTAGAAAATGAAACCATGTGGAATGGCTGAGGCTGGGGCTCAGGTCACTAGGGAGAAAGATGAAAGTGGACAGATAAGCAGGGTGAGGGCCTTTGAGATTTTGGTCTTCATCCTGAAAGCAATGGCAGCTATTAAAGGCTTTAAAGCAGAGGATCAGCTGGGCGAGGTGGCACACACCTGTAATTCCAATACTTGGGAGACTGAGACAGGAGGATCACAGGTTCAAGGCCAGTCTCATCAACTTAGCCAGACTCTATTTCAAAATTTAAAAAAGGGCTGGAGGTGTAGCTCAGAGGTAGGATGTTCCTGGGTTCAATTCTCAGTAACCCCCCCCAAAAAAAGAAAAAAACAAATGATAAAAGAGAAAGCAGAGAATCAACGTGGAGAAAGGATTGCTGGAATATGCACTTTGAAAACTTCACCCTGAGCCAGGTGTGGTCGTGGTGCATGCCTGTAATCCCAGTACTTGGGAGGCTGAGACAGGAGGATTGCAAGTTCGAGGCCAGCCTCAGCAAGTCAGCAAGACCTTGTTTCAAAATAAAAAATAAAAAGGGCTGGGGGTTGTAGCTCAGAGGTAGAATGTCCCTGGGTTCAATCCTCAGTATCTCACTGCCAAAAAGAAAAGAAAAAAACATTGCCCTGGCTATATTGTAGAGAAGGGCCAGAAGGAGGTAAGAGTGGAAATCAACTAGGAATGGGACAGGCCAGAGAGGAAGGGGTTTGGGTCAGAAAGGTGAGAGAAATCCAGAAGGTGGGACTTGATGATGATGATGAACTGGACCTCCGGCGGGGGGGGGGGGGATACAGAGAGGTTTCTGGTTTTTGTTGGTGCCAGTCCCCAGACAACAATGCTGGTGGTGCTGCTGGTTTGGAGGGGGAAGAGGATGAGCAGGTTGGACAAGCTGGCTTTGAGCTGCTGGCGAGCCACCAAAGGCAGATTCTAGGAGGGTAGTCACAGGACCCTTTACAGTCTCTTTGCTGGTGTCTCCTCTCCACCAAGCAGGACGGTCAGGTTGACCAATTTTAACAGTCCATCTGGACTAAGCCCTGGAGTCCTTGCTGGGGATAGAAGGTAACAGGTCTTTCCTGGCCTCAAAGACCTCACCGTTTGGTAGGAAGATAGAGGAGGAAATATAATCTCCACTCACTGCGATGGAGAAAGTGGAGGAGTGGGGGGAGCAGGGGAGGCTTCCCTCAGCCTGGGAGCCCAGGTCGGCTACCTGTGGCCATCTCCCCGTGCATGCGTTGAGGGACTACTCCGCATTCCCAGAAGCTCCTGTTTCCATGCCCTCCTCCACAGGCAGCGGCTCCCTCTTCTGGAAGCACTCTTGTCCTCGGCTTCACCTGTATACACCCCACCCATCTTCAAAATCTGTTCTAATGCCATTATTTTCACAAAGCCTTCCTCGTTCCGCCCAGTCACTGTCAACATTTCTACCGTACCCCTAAAGCGCGCCGTGTACTCCGATTAGTATGCTGTTCACACTTGGCGTTGTCCAAGCCTGGCTCCCTCACTAGTTGGAGAGCTCTCCCAGGGCAGAGGTGTGAGTCTTCTGTGTCCTCAGAGCCGGTACCGCTGCAGTCCCCGTGCGCAGGCCAAGTCAGGGGGCGTTTTCTCTGCGGTCCTTGGAAACATTTGGGCATGCTCAGTGTTCCCCATTAGTTCCTAGAACCAGTCCCCTCACCCACTATTCTCCAACCTTCTGTTGCCCCCGCACTTTGGGAGCCTTTAACCGCTCAGGTTCTTCTCTCCTTCCCCATCCCTAGCCCCACACCCCTTATCTCCTATCGGTCGCAGCCTCGGGGTTGCTTCAGCTAAGAAATAGACCCGGCTTTGTGATGGAGCTGTCAGAAACCGAGAGACGCGGCTCCTTTAAGAGTGATCCAGCGAGGGGGCGTGGCCTGTGGAGAGCAGGCCCGAAAGGGGGTGCGGCTCCTTTAAGTAGCTGCCGGCCAACTGCGCGGAGGCCCCGGGCCGGCGGGCTGGGGTGCGGTCGATTTTGGAGCTGCGGCACCGCCCGGAGCGCCCCAGTTCCACGAAGCGGGACGCGTCTGCTTTAATCGGGGTGCAAGGTGTGGGGGGCAGGCGTTGCATCAGCCACCACGTGTGGGCCTCTCTCAGCTGGTGCGGAGGAGGCAGCCCCGCCCCCGGCCCCCGCCGTGGAAAAGTACCGGGGTGCCGAGGTCCCCGCCCCCTTGCCCCGCCCCCGGACGGCTCCGGCCCCTCCCGGCCCTCCGGGCAAGCCCCCTCCCGTCTGGCCCCGGCCTTGCTGGAGCTGCCGTCCCGAGGCTGCAGCCGGGTGCGGGGCACCGGCGGGGGGTGGGCGCCCCGGGGCTGCTAGGCCCCTGGCCTCACCTGCGGCCGCACGGTCTCGCCCCGGGCGCGCCCGGAACGAGAGCTGGGATGGGGAGGGCGCGGGTTTTCCCAGGGTAGCAGCCCGGAAAGAACTCCCGGCCCGCAGTCCCTTACCAAAGCGGTGGCCACGGAAACCGTGGACAAAGAGAGCCCGAGGGTGCTGGGACTCTCCCTCCCGCTTCCCAAGCCGCGGGCGCGCGGGAACCCGCACCCGAAGAGAGAGTGGTCTGGCAGATAGGGAGGCCGGCCGGCTGGAGCGGCCAGATAGGCAGCCAGGCCAGCCGGAGAGAGATGGAGCGAAAGCCCACACGCGGGGCGCACACCCGCCCGCAGGCTCCCGGCCCCCGCAGGCCCCCGCGCGCAGACCCACTGGCGCCCCAGACGGACCGTGACTTGCTTCGGTTCTGGCGCTACCCGCAAAGCCCGCCGCCCCCGACCAAGCCGGCGTCGGCACGCAGCCCCCCCTTTAAAAGCGCCCCCCCCCGTTCCCGCCTGCTTCAGCTCCTAGGTGACAACGGTGACACCCAGACGCGCGCACCTACCCCGACCTTAGCGGCGAGACAGACATCCCGGTGCGAGCACCCACGCTCTTACCCGCAGATGCCCGCATGCATGCGCGATCGCATACACACACACCGCACACACATACACACACACGCACACTCTGGTCCCGGGGCTCCGCAGAGCCACCAAATGCTCAGACCGACGGCCCGATAGACCGAGGTGCGGGCCGCAGCGTCCCTTCCTCCAGCCCCTTACCATGCTGCAGCCCCCGGCCCAGGCGTGCTGGGTCCGCACCGCGGTGCGCCCAGGTGGCTTTCTTAAAGGGAAAGTTGCATCAGTCTCCCGAGGCTCTGTGCCGCCGAGAGTCCGCCCTCCCTGCCTCGCCGCTCGCGGCTCCTCCTGAGCTTGTTGTGTTTTGGTTTCGGGGAGGCGGGGGCTAAGAGTTTGGTGAAAGTTTGGAGAGTGGAGAAGGCTTGGAAGCCCTAGCCAAGTCCCTCCCCTCCCTGAACAGCTCCCCTGTCCGCCCTCCCCCCACCCCCGTCCCATCCCCTCCCGCGTGCCGACTTCTCAAGCTCCTCCTCCCAGGGAATAAAATTACAAGTCGCTCCAGCTTTCAGATGATTGATCCTCACAAACCCCTGGGAGTGGGGCTCCTCAACGGAGTCCCCTTCTCCGCCCCAGCCTCTCTGCCCTCCAGCTGGGGCCCTCGGAGGAAACAGATGTCGTCCCCTTCGGGCTAGGCTGGAATGAAGCCAAAAGGCCTGGGGCACTTTGGGGGACTGGGGCTGCAGTTAGCCCGCCAGCCCCCTCTGGCCTTCTGCGCCTGCGTTCCCCTAGAGAGAAGTCAGAGCAAATTCCGTTCCCTCTGGAGCAGCTGCTAGAGACTGTAGGCACAGCTGGGTAAGGCCTGGGTCCTATTCCTTGGAACTAGAGGGCTGAGGGACCCCTTTCTCCAGAAACCCTCCTTGGACACTGGTTTAGTCAGCCCTCCCCTGGCTGGGGTGCTACCCGTGCTGCAAACACCAACCTGGTTTCCCTCCCTCTGAGGAAACAGACCTGGGTTCCAGTCCCAGTTAAAGGAGCCTTTGGCAAAAGGTGCTTTTCGAGCCTCAGCTCCCTCCCCTGTGAAATGGAGAGGATGGATAGAGAATATGCAGAGTGTGTACAGGAAGCACATTGCTCTAGGCTGGACAGTGCTGGGCCAGCCTGTGGAATGGGGCCCTCACACTAGCTTATCTTGAGAGAACCAATAGCTCTCAGGGAAAGGGGCCAGTGAGTACTGACTGTGAGAGGAGCTGTTGTTGTCCCAGCCCGCGTGGGGCATCTGCTCAGGAAAGGCTCCAGTCTGGAGAGACACTCTACTCTGCATCCGGAGTCCTCACTACTGTCTGGCCAGGAAACTGGTTTTATTTTTTCTCTGGAGATATTCAGCCTCCAAAAAATCTGATGCATATGTGCCAAACTTGCATAAGATCAATTGATGAGTGAGATTCCCGTTTATTACTTTTTTTTTTTTTGCGGCACTGGGGATCGAACCTAGGGGCATTCTACCTCTGAGCTACACCCCTAGCCCTATTTTTTATTCTTTATTTTGAAACAGGGTCTCACTAAGTTGCGGAGGGCCTCATTAAGTAGCTGAGGCTGGCCACGAACCTGAGATCTTCCTGTCCCGGCCTCCCAAGTACTGGGATTACAAGTGTGTGCCCCCACGCCCAGCTCAGTTTATTACTTTATAATTAGAGGTGCTGAGCAAGATAACAGGTATCTAGCCCAGATACTTCCTGCAGTGTGGCTCAGTCCACCCACAGCCTTCCCCCAGAGCCAGGTCCATCTAGAGACTGTTCCCTACCATTTCAGAACTCACAAGCTATTCACATCGGAGACTCCATCAGATTTGAGAAGACACTGATGTTTCTTTTTACTTTGTCCCCAAACCTAGCAGATATAGCAGGTTCAGGGTTTATATTTTTCTATGAACCAATTGCAGGTGTTTATGTGTGTGTGTGTGTGTGCGTGCTTGTGTATGCACACACACACCTCTCCCTGAGCAGTCTGTAGAGTCTCTGCCCCTGCCTCTGTGTGCTTATGTAGGTACCTCTGAAAGAGTGACTGTGGGCACAGCAGCAGGTCTGTGTCGTTATGTGTGTGCCCAGCTCCTGGGACCCAGCAGATCAGATTCAAGCCCTCCCCACCTCTCCTGCCAGGACTTAACTTCCTCCACAAATGGTTTCTGGTCTCTTCTGCCTGCCTCTTGGCTCCTCTTTGGGTTGTCAAAAAGGGCTGCCTCCCAGGAAGAACAGAATGGAAGCTGTTGGGAGAAACCCCCAGTGGAGCAGGGACCAATAAGAGTGTGATGAGGGTGGGGGAAGCCTCCCTCCTCCTCCTTCTCCTCAAAGCAGTAAACTAGGGATGTGGTGAGCCTAGAAAAGGCACTGAGAAAGTTCTGAGAACGCTTGGTGATGGTTTGGAGAATTTTCATGGCCCAGGAAGGGGCCGGGGTGTTCCCACCTACCCTGTGGAATTCATGTGAAGGGAGGCAGGTGCAGGAGGCTGAGAGCCAGACCCCAGGGTACCCTCAGACCCTGGGGCCAGCGTCTAGGGAGGCTGTAAGAAGAGAAGGGGAAATGTGCTCTGAGTTCAGCCTCAGAGGCTCCATCAGAAAGAGAGTTTGGTATTCACCTGGAGGCTTGGAGGCAACCTAGCACTTTAGCCCATGGGGTGGGGGAAAGAAAAGATTGTCCTTGGGGTGTTTGGGGAAGTTAAAGACGCTGCCCATGAAGGTTTTGCTAGACTAACAGTGACATAACAAAGTATATTTGTACACATAGATTAATGGATATGTGCCTTTTACCCAGCTTAATACATAAAGAGCTTCAGGCAGCCGCCTATGCAGTGGGTCCTGAGGAGAGGCTTATGAGAAAGAGTCTGGTTTGGAAAGCCATCTCCACAAGGCAGGAACTAGAGCGGCTGTTTTTTTCCAATCAGAATGAGGTCCCAGGGGAGGCAGGTCTGGGCTTAGCCCAGGTCAGAGCTGGGATGGCCTCCACATTTGGCTGTGAGCTCCCCGCCCAGGGCAGCTGCCCCACCCCCACCCCAGAAGGAAGAGCATGGTCAGCTGGGGCCACTGTGGGCAAGGAGGGGGATCAGACCTGCGGACAGGCAGGGGCTGATAGGGTCAGCCGTCTTCCTGGGTCAGGCAGCAGGCCAGCCGCACCCATGGCGGGCCTAGGCGTGTCTCAGGAGCCTCCAGTTACAGTGCTATTTCCTGGGAGGGAGGGCTGTGCCCAGCATCAGATGCCCCAGTGCTGGCTGGGTTCCTCTTTTGTCATCAGCAGTCGGCAGGACCAAGTCCTTTGTGTTGGGATGGTTGCTGTCAGCTTAGGTGTGCGTCTGGTGGGAATCAGGATAAAATGTCAGCCTCCAGCCACTTCCGGAGGGTAGTGTAGAAGCTGGCAGTGCCGGGCACCTTGGTGGAGGAGTGTAAGTACCCTGCTGAGAAGTTGGGGGAGGGTGGACTTTGCTTTGAGCTGCAGCTTGGCCTGACCAGTGGTCTCCACCTCCTTGGAGCCCCAGCCTCAGTGGCCAGGAAGCGTTGTTAGGATCTGCTCTCAGATTCTTCCTCCGTAGAACTTGGAGCCTGGCGGTCAGTGCCTAACACCTTCCCTGCCCTGACCCAATGCGGGGCAGCAGCTTAGACTGGCTTCAGATCCCAGAGTTGTCTCTAGGGCTCCATGTACATCACAGGTCATCTTGTCTGCCCCCCCCATTCCACTGGCAGCATAAGCCAATTCAGGCTAGACACCAGTGGCTCCAGGTAAAATCAGGCATGTGGGCAAGAAGCAGTGACTGTAGCTCTGTCCAGAGGGCAGCCCCAATCTCCAGAGCAGGAATGCTCAGATTCCTAAATACCTTAGAGTTCCCAGAATCCAGAATTCCCAATGCCAAGGGTGCCAGAGTTCCCATCTTTACAGAGGATTCAGAACCCAGAATTCCCAATACCCAACGCCCAGGGGCCTAATGCCCAGAGCGCCCAACATCTACAGTCTCCATAGGTTCCCAAAGTGGACAATATGACTTCCCCGGGGGACGTACTGGAACAAAATATAGAGACATAAAAGAATGCAAATTTGTCACTGCATCTTGACAAATACATCTTCACTTCAAGAAGATAGATTTCCAGGGGTGCTGAGTAGCATTTTTTTTCTGAAGCGGGGGCAGTAAGCCAATAAGATTTGGAACCAAACCACCCAGAGTTTCTAACATCCAACACTCAGAGTGCAGGGTCCCAACTCACTGGAAAAGAGGAAGGGAGGGGTGGCCCTGCATGACCAAGGTCCTTTTAGTGACTGATCTGGGGAGTGGCTGTGGCTGGGGTGGTGCCGGCAAAGCAGCAATGCTTCCCTGATGCTCCCCTCCTGGGTCCAGAGAGGTCAAGAGGGGCTGCGGGAAGGACAGCTCGTCCTCCTGCTCCACCCCACCTTGGTCACAGGACCTGTGTGACTGAAGGTTCATTTACTCATCAAATACTTGTGTAAGGAGATTGTGCCACTCTCTAGAAATACAGCCGCGAGAGCAGAAGGGCTCCTGCTGTCCCATGTGGTCAGTTGACGATGTGGCCATCTGTGGCCCCTGGGTGGTCCAGGGCATGGCTATGAGCGTGAAGAGCTGTTGACATGTGATGATGTTGGTTGAGGCTGTGAGCGCGTGTCAGCAAGTTGATGCCTGTGACTGTCAGAGTCAGTCTGGCTGTGCCCATTTGTCTGGCCATCCCAGTGATCCCTCCCTCCTCACTGTTATTCCAAGGGATGGGATGGAAGGTCCCCTTCGCCTGAGAGTCCTAGGTACTGAGTATCTGGCCTCCCTCTGGGGAGGACAGGGCTGGTTCCAGAGGCTGACCCCAGAGCCACCCTGTCGCGGGATAGAGATTCCTCTTACTCTCCTGCCCCCGCTGGACCCACAGCTTCTTGGATTGGGAAGACAGGAAGAGGGGTGGCTATAAGAGGAGCAGCTCACACCAAAAATAGCCCTCTGCCCTAGGGAGGATCCTGTGACACCACCCCTCCTCCCAGTCTAGCCGCTGACCTGGGGCCTGGGTAGCTCCTTCTGGTTCCACTTTCCCAAACCCTGTCCAAGTAACCCTCTTGGACTTGAAAGAGGGACGAAGCAACGATGTCACTACAAATGATGACATCATGGGGAGTTATGACATCCCAAGGAGAGATGGGAGGCCTGCTGCATAGGTGGGTGAGGCTCCAGCTGCTGGCAGCTCACACAGCTCCCAGCAGCTGGGGTGGCTGGGCTGGATAAGCCCTGTGGGTGTGCCCTGCCTTATCTGTCCCCCACACACTTCTGATAAGCCTCTTACCAGGCCTGGCCCTGGGTGCAGGTGGGGAGCAGGCTGGAAGAGGGGAAAGGGCCAGCTGGAGCTGGCTGAGCTCCAGGGAAGAAGCAGGGGTCAGGCAGAGCCCCAGGAAGGGGATGCCAGGCGTCACCGGGAGAGCACGTGGAGGGGCAGCTGGGGGCACAGACTCTGAAGCCAGGTCGCCAGCACTGGTATCCCTGGTCTCCTACTTAACACTGTGAAGCTGGGACCTGGTTTCCTCAACACTCCTCACCAGGACTATTAGCAGTAGGATTAGCAGTGACCATCAATCCTGGTATTGTGTGAGGATTAAAGGATTTTACACGTGTGAAATAGTCACAGAAAGGGGCCTGGTGTTTGAGAAGTACTCATCCTCCCTCCCAGATCTGGAGCTTCCCCAGGACATGCCCAGTGTGCCCACCAGCAGCACGCTGGATGGCCCGGGGCCTGGCTGGGCTTTACCAAGGCACATCAGCCCCAGACACATCCCTATACTGACCCAGTCTGCTCCAACCCCCAAACTCCCCAGGAATTCTGGCCTTTCTAGTATATTTTCTTCCAGCAACCCCCACATACACCTTGGAGCCCTGGTGCCCTCTGGTGACAAAAGCCATGCATGGCAGTTACCACTGGCTCCCCAGGGCATGTGGGGACAGACAAGGTGCCACCACTGGTTATTTTACGTCATCCTCACATGGCCTTAACAAGGTACATTTAATTTTTAGGTTCATTCTCTAGAACTAAGGCTAGGCAGGTTAAATAATTACCAACTAATTAGTAGTGGAAGTTGACCTTGAACCCAGGTTGCCATGTCTCCAGAATGTATGCTCTCACCCTTGGAAAAGTATGCAGGCTGCTTAAGGGTGTGTGTGTGTGTGTGTGTGTGTGTGTGTGTGTGTGTGTGTGTGTGGTCACGTGCCCCACAAATGAGCCATACTGGTCGTTTGAGTGTCGCTATGAATGAGCGTATGGCCATTGAGATTTTCCAGCTGTGATTATCAAATAGTGAGAATTCATTTAGGACACAATAAGATTGGGTGTTGGCTATGGAAATTTTTTTGTGGCTTTGGTGTGGCTGTGTGATTGTACTGTGTGTGTGTACCCATGATAGGGCTTTCTACTTGGGTTGTGTGAGATTAGCCTTGGCAGAGTGTGGCTGGTCTGACTGCGTGTGTGTGTGTGTGTGTGTGTGTCTGTGTGTGTGTGTCTGTGTGTGTGTGTCTGTGTTGTGGGGGTTCTGTAGCTAATGGGACTATGGGGGGAAGGTGACGGAGGGCCCCGAGTTCCCAGCACCACTTGCCTTTTCAGTCCCAGGGCTGTGTCCACTCAGCATGACATGCGTGATGGATGACTTCACATGCCTGACGCACTCCCTTGGGCCCATCCAAGTTCTCATTCCCCCCTCCTCCCTTTTATTTTTCAAGGAAGTAAAGCAAATAGTACCACAGATGGAGTTGGTCTTCATTTTTTTCCATGAGATATTTGTGAAAGCATTTAACATGCCTTTGAGTGATATCTAAAAAAAAAGTGTCATTTAAAAAGAAAAGTAAATATGGCTATTCTAATTCTTTAATTTGAACATTGGTTCTCAAAATGCAGTTTGTAGATCCCTGGGGATCACTAAGACCTTCACAGGGGATCCACAAGGAAAAACTATTTTCCTAACAATAGGAAATTGTTATTTGCCATTTTGTCTTTGCTGATATTTGCACTTACGATGCGAGTATGACAGGCCCCTAAGCAAGGATTCAGGTTTGCACCAACTGTACTAGTAGTTTTTTTTTTTCTTTTTCGGTACTGGGATTGAACCCAGGGTTGCTCTACCATTGACCTACATCCCCAGCCCTTTTTATTTTGAGAAAGGGTCTTGCAAAGTTGCCCAGGCTGGCCTTGGTTTTGAGACAGGTTCTCCCTAAATTGCCCAGGCTGGCCTTGAACTTGTGTTTCTCCTGCCTCAGCCTCCAAGACTGCCTGGGATTACAGGCATGTGCCACCGCTCCTGGCTTGAGATATGGGTTTTGACCATGTTCCTAGTGTGATTGGCAGCATCCCCTCTCCCTTGTGGAACATGTGTGCTGTCACCTTCTCCCCACATAGCCCCTTGTTTTCCTCCTTAAGGAGTAAGAAAATTGACCCCTGTGTAGCTACTGCCTACAGGACAGACAACGCTCTGTGCAGAGCTCCCAGAACCACCCGGCTCTGTGCAGTTGCTGGTGATCTCACTTAATCCCATCTCTTCTGTTACTAAGCCCACTTTTTATTTTATTATTATTATATTTTATTTATTTATTTATTTTTCGGTACTGGGGATTGAACCCAGGGGCATTCTACCTCTAAGCTACACCCCCAGCCCAATTTTTTATTCTTTCTTTCTTTTTTTTTTTTTTTTTTGCGGTACCGGGCATTGAACCCAGGGGCTTTCTACCTCCGAGCTACATCCCCGGCCCTACTTTTTATACTTTATTTTGAAACCGGGTCTCACGAAGTTGTGGAGGGCCTCACTAAGTAGCTGAGGCTGGCTGGGAACCCGGATCCTCCGGTCTCCGCCTCCCAAGTACTGGGATTACAAGCATGCGCCACCATGCCCGGCTTATTCTTTATTTTGAAACAGGGTCTCACTAAGTTGTGGAGGGCCTCACTAAGTAGCTGAGACTGGCTTTGAACCTGTGATCCTCCTGTCTCAGCCTCCCTAGTACTGGGATTATAAGCGTGCACCATTACACCCGGCTTACTTTTTAAAAAGCTGTTATTTACAAAGCATTTTCTGTGTTAAGAACTTTACATTCATCTTCTCATTTAATCCTCACAGTGACTCTACACCCTAGATTCTGTTATATTCCATTTTATAGATAAGAAAACCCAACCTCAGAGAAATGAGGGGAAACCTGTAGGAATGGAACTGACCTTAAATCCTCTTTATAAGTAAAAATTAAATTTAACATTACATTTATACATTAAAAGTTATTCAGCCAGGTGCAGTGGTGCATGCCTGTAATCTCAGTATTTGAGAGGCCGAGACAGGAGGATTGAAGGTTCAAGGCCAGCCTCAGCAATTTAGCAAGACCCTCAACAACTTAGCAAAATTCTCTTTCAAAATAAAAAATAAAAAGCCAGGGGTGGTGGTACACTCTTGTAATCCCAGTACTTGGGAAGCTGAGACAGGAGGAGCTCAGGTTCACGGCCGGCCTCAGCAACTTAGTGAGGTTCTATTTCAAAATAAAAAATAAGCTGGGCATGGTGGCGTATGCTTATAATCCCAGTATTTGGGAGGCTGAGACCTGAGGTTCTGGGTTCTTGGCCAGCCTCAGCTACTTAGTGAGGCCCTCTGCAACTTAGTGAGACCCTGTTTCAAAATAAAGAATAAAAAAAATAGGACTGGGGCTGTAGCTCGGAGGTAGAATGCCCCTGGGTTCAATCCCCAGTACTGCAAAAAATAAAATAAAATAAAATAAAATAAAATAAAATAAAATAAAATAGGGCTGGGGGGTGTAGCTTAGAAGTAGAATGCCCCTAGGTTCAAGCCCCAGTACCACCAAAATAAAATAAAATAAAATAAAAATAAAATAAAATGGGTTAGGGGTGTAGTTCAGAGTTAGAATGCCCCTGAGTTCAATACCTAGTACCCCATCCCCCGAAAGTTATTCATTCAAGACCAGCTTGGATAACTTAATGAGACACTGTCTCAAAAAAAAAAAAAAAAGGTGAAAAGGGCTGGGGGTGTAGCTCAGTGGTAGAGAGCCCCTGGGTTCCATCCCTAGTACCATCAAAACAAACAAACAGTCAAATTAGGCATCTGTAGCCTGGTACTTTTTTTTTTTTTCTCAGTACTGGGGATTGAGCCCAGGGGCATTCTACCTCCAAGCTACACCCCCAACCCTATTTTTTATTCTTTTTTTTTTTTTGCGGTACAGGGATTGAACCCAGGGGCGTTCTACCTCTGCGCTACACCTCCGGCCCTATTTTTTATATTTTATTTTGAAACTGAGTCTCACGAAGTTGCGGAGGGCCTCACTGAGAGAGAGAGAGAGA